>JAGFPH010001961.1:22655-33825 GCA_018207615.1 Philaenus spumarius
GTATTTTTTATGTATATGCAAGTATATCTATGTTGTATGTGAGTCCATGAATGCTAGTGCTAGTGGTGTGTACATAAAGTGTATATACCTATATTTGTGTAAGTAAAGTACTTGCATCTACATAAAAATGTATGTACTTGTATGTGTATTTTCATGTACATGAGTGCCAGAAGTGTAAGAGTGTAAACAATATTATGTGTTTGAATGTGTTTTTATGTTTTAGTGAGTTGTTTGTGTTCTGATCAGGTTTATTTTTAAAAAAAGGTAGTAAATTTTTCGTAGAAAACGCTGAAAATGTCTGAATTTTATGTATATATTTATGTGAGTATTTTGAAATAATCTACTGTGGTGTTAGGAACAGTTCAAACCAATTTGATTTAAATATTTATGTATTGTGACATAAAAAATGTTTAGTAAAAACAACATAATAACAGATAAATTGTAAAATAATAATACTGAAAGTTCTAAATATTTTTTAAAGGCACTTAAAGTTAGACCTTTTATTATTTTATTCCTTGTTCAGAAAGTCCTTTACAAGGTAAGGTCATTAATTTGTACAGTAGGCCTATTAAAGTAGGAATATACACAATTTACAAATACAGAAACTAATTTTATATTTTATATTAAACACTGATAAAATTTAGTTTCTACGTAATAATAAAAATAAGAGAGAGACAAAAGCAGTTAATTACAGATCGGCTAGAATAAAACGAAACGAGTTACACAATTTTAAAAACAACTTTCGATAAACAGTTTTACATTTTTTACTTGCCATTTCCGCATTATTTGGTATACAAGCTATAAATTATAACAAATTACAAAAGTTTTAATTAAAAAATAAAATTTGTTTGTACGACATCGTGTTTACATGTGCCTGGTATTACCGAAACCACCGTGGCCGGACTGGCTGGCGCCTTTGTTGTACCCCATCTGGAGGTTGATCTGTCCCTCGGAGGCTCGTAGTTGATCTTCAGTGAACGTTCGCTCGTTCTTTTCAGCCATTTTTGGTCCGAGTCTGGGACCTGTGTACTCGGGGTGGAGTTGTGTCTGTAAAGAAAAAGTGGGTTTACTGTTTTTAATTTCATAAATTTATTAGGTTAGTTTAGATCGGGCAATTGGTTAAAGTTAAGTAAAGGATGGTTAAGAGTAGGTAAAGATAAGTTACGATAATTAATTGTGTAACTTAGGTTAGGTGAGATCACGATATTGGTTACTATTAGGTTAGGTCACAGTACTCTTTTTAATTGTGAAATTGATTAAGTGTAGGTTAGATTAGGTTAGGTTACTATATTGGTTGGAATTCATTTAAGTTAGGTTAGGCTACGATAATGATGTAGATTAGGTTACGATAATCGTGTAATTTAGGTTAGGTCACGATATTGGTTGGGATTAGGTTACAATATTCATAAGATTGGTTGTAAAATTGGTTAAGTAAAGTTTAGATTAAGTAAGGTCACGATGTTGGTTGGGACTAGATTAGGTTCCGATAATGGAATGAATTAGGTTAGGCTACAGTATTGATATAATTTAGGTTGGGTTAGATCACGATATTGGATAGGATTAGTTAGGTTAGATCACAAAAATTTAAGGTTGGATTGTAAAATTGGTGACGTATAGGTTAGATCACGTTATTAGTTGGGATTACATTATGTTACGATATAGGTGTAATTCAGGTTAGGTTATATCATGATGTTGGTTGGTATTAGGTTAGGTTAGATCACGTTATTGATTGGGATTAGGTTATGTCATTATGTTTTTAGGTTAGGTTGTTCAGTTGGTTTAGTTTAGGTTAGATTAAGTTAGGTTACGATATTCAGCAAGGTTACATTAATTTGGTCTCAATAGGCTTTGTAATAACAATATTTCGATTTGCCATAATGAGTATTGTTGATTTAATAACAATTTGCACAAAAACATAGTTAAACCAATAGTCTATTATTTAGAAACTAGGACGAATACAGTGTTTGTTTATCTTTGTTCTTGTGTGTTTTTATAATGATCTAAATTCGAAAATTTTGGTAAATAATTGGGACAAAAATTCATTGCTAATACAAATAGACTATTGTATAGTAATTTTGTATCCAAAGTAATACAGTAGCATTGTTTAAGGTTATGATGCGATATTGGTTAAACTAGGTTATGCTAGGTAAGACCACGATTTAGGTTAAAATTCGAAAGATAAATAGACATTGTGAAAAATAAACTAAGCAATGAAGGGTTTTAGATGTAATTAAATAGATCCATAGTATGTCTGAATGTTTCTACGATCCTATGAAAATCAACGTAGGCCTACGTTCTATTCTTAAAATTCGCCCTCCGTTCTCTATGTTTCGGGATTTTATATACCACACCAAAGAAAGGTTATACTGCACATCGTATATCAAGAAAATATTGGCAACATCAATAATTGCTATTACTAGAAACTAAGCTGCTACCTAGCGGTTAGTTCTACAAACAAAAACACGAAGAAAAATAAATATCATCTACCAGTTGACCGCTTGAGTAAACTATATGTTATTTTGTCTATGATATTGATTAGTTTGATGATATACTTACAATGCGTCCCAGTGAGTACAAACAAAGGGTGACTTGGGGAATATTTCTTCTTTCGAAAAGATCAGCTGTTTGGAAAATCTCCTCCTCAGGAACACCGTATTTCTTGATCGCAGCTTGGAATCTGGAAATAATTACCTAACGTTATTGAATGATGGTTTTAGTTGAGTAGGAAACTAAAGTAAATAAATAATAATAAAACAGTAAAAAGTCAATCAAATTAGTATAAACAAACAAGAGAAACTTATATAAAAGGTGATCTATAGATCGGCACTCCTAAACTAAATGCAAACACAAATCTTAAAATTTTTGAATTTTTTGAAACCACTGATTTAGTTTAAAGTCTATTTTGGGTTTGGGGCAAAATGTCAAACTGTTCTTAACAAATTTTAGGTGAATTAGTTAACAGTTGTTTATGTGTTATAACAAAAGTAAAATTGAAAGCGGAGAGCCTTTAACACCATCGGCTCTCTTTCTAAAACTGAGTTGTGGGGATATATCTAATATCCAACAAGCTGTACCTTCACGAAGCCAAACCTCTACCCAGAGGTCGAGGACCCAGAGTGCGTGGAGAGCACACAACCAAGGTACCATTTTTAGCTACAATGTGTACATAATTATTTCTTCACTCGTTACCTCAAGTTTGCTACGGTTTCGGCTTTCCTTCACGTCCGCTTGGACTTGGCAGGACTTGACATCAAGTCCCGGGTTGCCTTCCACTCGCAGCCGTTTTGGTTAGGGTCACTCAAAAAATATTTCATGAGCGCTGTTCATTTTGAGTTTTTATACCATTTATTTTGGTATGTCACAAGACGTAGAGTTCTAATAAAAAATGTACACAGACATTTCTCATTTTATGGATAAAGACAATATATACAGGCTGACAGAAAAGAAACTTCAGGTAAGCGGTTAACAGCCCCAAAAGGGTTTTGCTATTTTAAGGTCATACAAAAAAGTTAAAGGGGGGTTGTGTTTAACAGCGGGAATTTTCACAAATTGTTCAAACAATTTGAAATGTTATAATTATTTTTATTATGCCCCTTTTAAAATTGAAATATAAAAAATAACAAAAACATGAATGTCTTCAAGATACAAATAAGGTTCAAATTAAAAATTGTTTGTATATTTTACCTCATCCAAAAAGTGCTTGAAAGAAGTTTTTACTTCAAAAAGCAAGATAACACATAATTTAAATCAAAGATTCATTAAAATCGGTTCAGCATAAATTTTGCTATGCGAGTCATTGATCTTAAAACAGATCACTAAAATTTCAATCAGCTTTTCCTAACTCAGTGATGATCCGTCATACCTTTGAATGTTTTCCATCAGCTGGAAATTGGTTCCTTTTTCTTGGATCTTCTTGACAGAGTTCGGTGCTATTTTGTTGATCAGTTTGCAAAGTACTATACCGTCTTTAAGTACGTCTTCGTACTGCCCGGCGGGAAGTTTCTCTCCGGTGACGTCTTCAATCCATTGCAGAACCTCTGCCTCTTGTTCCTTGTTTCTTGCCTGGAGAAAGTAGAGAGATGGCACATTTTAGTTATTCAATTTGTCAGTAATTTCTAAAGCTCGCAAAATGTCTCCTTATAGAGGTTATTTTGTTGACGACAAATATGTAAACTGTACCTATAAATTGTTTGTAACTTTTTGTTTGTTTAGGATAGATGAAAGACGAAGTCTTGGCCCATAAATAAATCCATTCTCATTAATTAATCTTTCTTTAAAACTCAACAATTTACGAAGATTTCGATCAAACTATTAAATGTTCGTAAAAGGAGTGTTTAACGTTTATGTGATGTATTTTTTTTTGTAAGAAAAACAAATAAACAAGTTTGGATTGGATCAGCGTTTAAAAGCACTCGCCCAATTTGCTTACTGATTCGTAGGTTCGAGCCTAATTACTGGCGATCAGTTTACTTGGACTCCCCTTAGTCCAACTAGCATAAAGAGAATTGTATTTGAAATATAACGTTAATAAATTTATGCGAATATTACGTTTTTGTCAGCTCTTTTGAACAGATTTGGTATAGTTTATTAGGGTTCCTTACCTAAAAATGAAAAATGCTACCTTTAAAGAACCATTCGTTTGTCCGTTGGTACGTCTCTTGCAGTGGATTTTTTTAGAGTAGATAAATATATCACAATACACTTGTAAACCATGCTACCTTATGTAATGCAATAATTGGAATTTACAATATATTGTACTATGCACTTTTAAAGGGGACTACTTTTGGTACTCCCAAAATAATGATTGTGTGGTACTAGCAGATGGAGTATCGTTTGCAGGGATTTTATTTCGTATTAACAAAAGTACAATGTATTTTAAGAAACAAATTTTCTTAGACAAACAAACGTACCATTCAGCGAACGAAGGAAAATCTACTAATATATTCCGTACACATTGGCAGCTATTCAGCGCTTTCGTGAGTAGACCATTTTCACAAATTGTTGGTTGAAACCCTAAAACATGTAAATTTAATTTTGAAAATTCGCTAAACTTATGTCAGCTCTTTAGCAGCGTGATCGGATTACTTAAAATTTGCACAACTAAGCAGCCAGCTTAATTTATATTGCTTAACTAAATAATTCAACTTAAATTACCCAATTTAAATATTCTACTCTTTGTCTTGCAGTCCCATAAGCAGTTTCGGTCTTTTCTACATTGTATACAAAGCAATACGAAATCTAATGCTGTTTTTTTATGCAATATCAAGACTTCAAGACAGAGGTTCTTGTCGCTCATAACAACAGAAGGCCGTACTTTACACGTATCTAGTGGGCATGGGTAAGAACCATGATACTCATCCGCTATAAATATCCATCCGCAAGGTCGAATCTACACCACCCTTCTTAATGAACTCTCCAGACAGTCAGCTCATCTTAGTGTTCTAAAAGTAGCATCGACCGACTAATAACCAAACCTGATAAAGCTATCACAAGCAGATGTTGTTTTCACTGGAAATAGATACCCAATTGAAAATCTTTCTGGCAGCCCCTTAACTCGGACAAATATAGTGCTGTCGTAAAAAGGGCGGCATTGTTTTGTCATGTGGCCAAAGTTGTAAATCGTAAAATATCAACTTGGTTGTCTTTCGACGGAAATAGAAATTGTCAACACTGCGTTTTGTTGTCAAGCGTTGAATGCAAACAGTGCATTGTCGACTGCGATGGTTTTTTTAAAATAGAAATGGAAAGTCATTTTTGAACTATGACTTTCTTCTTTTTTTGTTGTTGTCAATAATCGTATGGTGAATAAACTCTTATTCTATTTTGATGGAACTACGGACGAACTGATAATATGGACTATAATTTCATGAAATATTGTTGGTGTTTTTTTCCAAATGGTGCTCTCGGAGATTGAAATCACCACTGACTCGCAAGTTTACAAAAGTTATCTTTTAATTACATCGTGCCATTACGATGAATCACAGTAAAACTAATTCTATATGTATCTGTTCTAAATACTGGCAAATTAAATTCATTTAAGTAGTGGACTGAAACTTATAATAAAAGGCATTAAACTTACTTGCCTCATTGTTGTTATAGTAAAACATTTTGGCCTTAAACAATACTATAAGCTGGACATACCATATTATTGAGACGTGCAATACAGTGTTTTCTGGCAAGCTGGCATACACACTCCGAGGTAAAAGGAGTGTAAAAGATTGCTTGCTGTTTAATGTTAGAGTGCAGCTGGTAACACATGTATTTTTCCATATTTTAACTATTGTGATATTGTTATCAATGACGTGACCGTAAAATTAGCTAACAAACTTAAGCGTGCTCAAATTGTTGTTTACGGTTCATTTTTGACTTAAAACGTGACGATCATGTGACAAAATGTTATAAACAAATTTCAATTCTAAAACTTAGTTTTTCGAAATTATCATATTTTGTTGTTATTACACGCTATTCTGCTCACTGGATTGCCTGGCAGAAAGGTTTGTCTTTAGCTCACATGTAAATGCTACCGACACACGACGAGGAGCTTTATTATTACTTACACCCAGGCACAGAACTGAGATATTTAATAAATCATTCACTGTGACGGCGTGTAGGCTCTGGATTTCATTGCCAGAGAGTTTGAAATGCATCAATGACCGTCTTCAGTTCAAGACGGCTTTGGGTTGTTGGTTCTGCGACAGTTTTTAGTAGTTTCGGGCACTCAGGCAGTTTTTGAGTGTTTTGAGGAATGTTCTTGAAAGGGTGTGGGTGGGGGTGTGTTTGTGTGTGTAAGTGTGTTTATGTATAAGTTTATATAAATAGTTAGCATATACGTGTATATGTGTATATTTTTAGTTTTCTCAATTTTGTACATTATGTTTTATAAGTAATTAATATTTTATAGTTTTTTGTTTGTTCATTAATTTTTGTTTGTAGTGTGAATTTGTATGTATTTTGAAATTCAAGGTTAAGTGGAAGAGCGGACCCAATGGTCCTAACTTCACTTCAAAATAAAGGTTTTTTTTATACTTAATGTACTGAGGCAACCACTTAACCGACATCAATAACCACTCGGGGAAAATTATACATTAGTTTCGTTGACTAGTGAAAGACCGTACTATTTACCATATATATCGCACGAACAGAAAACATATTTTCACTTTTTCACAAGTGTCAAAAGATTTTACGGCATATGTGACACGATTGAGTGAAGTTAAAACACATATTCAACGATACCAAACTCGACATGGCGATTTTCCAATTCCATGGTCCCTGGATGGGATTTCAAGAACATCTTTGCTGGGGCATGAAAACCTAATGTAGTGCCATCTCGTCCAACATACAATTTCCTAGAAAAGAGTGCCATCTCGTCCAGCTCAGTTTTACAGTTGAATAAACATACTAATTAGTGCCACCTCGTCCACGTGAAAACTTGACAAGAATTGAGGAACGCAACGAAGGTAGCCTGTGGTTGTGCGCCCTCGCCTAGCACCCTCACCCCTCTCCGACCCCTTTGTTTACATGTGGACACTGCCAATTTAAACCTCATTTGTATGTTTGATCGGGAGGTGTAAACATCTGTAGGAATATGGAGTTTTCGACCACCATAAGAGGCCAACCTAGTCTTTTATATAACGGTTTCCGGTATTCGAAGAAAAATGAAAAGAAGTGCGGAGAAATTGTGTGGCGGTGTGTAAATCGTACGAGTGTAAATCACATTATATAATTAAAATTTAAAAAAACTAAAAGGTTCGAACCTATAGTATGTAGTCACAGTATGTTTGCTTTTTACTTAATCTGGCCGATAACAGTATGATTATATTTCGTTATTATCACTTTATATAATTAAAATTAAAAAACTAACCTAAAAGGTTCTAACCTATATAGTATTTAGTCACAGTATGTTTACTTTTTACTTAACCTGGCCGATAACAGTATTTTTGTACTTTAAAAACGTATGTACAACTTTGTAGTTGAGTTGACTAAAATGTTCGTTTCTACACAAAAAAGAACAAGACAAATCCTGCAACGTTAGGAGAACGCTGAGAAAAACATGTCGGCTCTTTACAATGTAAATTCCCATAAGGAACATTTGATTTGAACATTTTTAATATTGTACGTGTTGAAGATAGTTAAATACTGCTTTCCCGGCGCATCAGTGAAGTGTATAAATACTATATTTATAAAGAAAAAGTTAAGGTTTGTGTATTTATAGTAGTTTCGATTTACACTCTAAAGTAAACAAATAACAAATACCTTGCTATTTTACCCAAGGTATAGAAGACCTTTAATAAAAAGAATTAAACGTTCCAATAGGTTTTGTAGACCTGTCAAGTAAACAATATCATAGGTTTTTGGACGAGATGACACTAGTTGGCAGGTAGAGAATTAACCCCCGCCCTACGTTCGTGGAATCTGGACGAGAGGGCACTTGGACGAGATAGCACCTGGACGAGATGGCACGACACCTGAAAACCTACACGGAGGGGTTTTATATACCCCTGGTGACGCCACTGGGTTTACCTAATTTAAAACCACAACTTCATGAAATATCAATTCAGTGCATTCAAAGCTTATAAAAAAGTTTTTCTCCTGAATGATAAGTGTGTGCCCGTGGACTTTCTGACTAAATCATTGACATTTGAATGTTCACTCTTGTTGCCCTAATCGCTTTGGACAATGTGTCACATTATCTAGGACTCTTCTAAGTACTAAAAAACCAAAAAACGAATCTTCCGATTTTACAGAATCCGTCCTACAATTCCAAATGGTTTTAGGGTAGTTGTCGCTCATGAAATTATTGAGAACTTTTCCGATATATTCCAAAACTGCGGGTCTTTTTGTAGATTTTATATGCAATTATTGTATTTTATTTTGCCTCAAATTGTACCTTCTTTTTGACCGGGTATATTTTATTTTGCCTTAGACTGTACCTTCTTTTTGACTGGGTATATTTTATTTGCCTCAGACTGTACCTTATTTTTGACCTGGTGTATTTTATTTTGCCTCGGACCTTTTTTTTGACCGGGTGTATTTTATTTTGCGTATATTGAACTGTATTTCGAATCGCTTGTACTCCTGTTTTAGTACTTCCAAAAGTAAAAAATCAGTAATTCCGAATTTTCGTTGAAACACAACAAAAACGAAAATACACGAGCCGGCAATAAATCATAAATATTAAATTCAATACATTAAAAACAATTTGTAACTTTATATATTTTTTATTTACAAAAATGTTGGTTCGAAACTTTCCATTTAGGCCCCCCCCCCCCCCCCAATACTCCCTCCTCCACAGCCCATAAATGGGAAGGTTTTATTTATTTTCTTCAATATATCTTTTACTGTTCATTTTTTGAAATACTAAAACCTGTTCGTGTAAAATTTGTCACCAATGAAAAAATAGTACAAAATTATATAACGAGGAAAGTCCTTGTACTTGAACTTCAACTACAGGTCACACGAACATATAGAACAATACTCGAGAAATGACAAGGGTATTAGGTCACACGGAATAGGTAAAAATACTTTGAACATTTTATTTCCGTTTGTATTTAGATTTTAACGACGGTTCAATTCTATTGTACGGTGCACGAATTCCCTTGTATTAGAGCGAATAGTGAGAAGGTGCGGAGTTTTATTTACAAGTAGGCCTACCTTCGAGTAAACTTACAGAAAGGAAATCGATCCAATCTGCTCGAACTAATCGCTACAATCATTTTTGTAGGTAATAATCAGTTAACTAATCAACTCCTATAAAAGCGAGCGTACGTACTCTGATTTCACCCGTCATCTGTAAACCCAGTGTCGATTATGGTTTGGTGTTATGTTTACAACTTCAATCGTTATAATGTCTTGTGAAGTTGATTTTTTTTAAATATGAGTTATGAATACTATATATAATATACGTTATAATATTTGCTTTGATGTTATAATAAACTACTGTATATTATATAAATACAACCTCTTATCATCAATATATTTGTTTATACAAATTTAAATAAGAAATAGGCCTACCTATTCGTTTAATAGCTGATTGCACCCATCATCTGTAATACTTAAACAAACTCAGTGTAGATTATAGTTTGGGGTTATGTTTAGGTAGGCCTAGATAATAGGCTTTCATGTTGTTTGTAAATAGTTTGTTTTTTATATTGTGTATTTCTAATGTGTATTTAATTAACTAGCCTGTGATTTATCACGGTGGTTTACTAGTGAATAAATAAAAATGAAAAATAAAATTTTTAGATATTCATCTTTTGACGCTCTTTAGCCTTTGTATGGTAACGTTATGAATTTTGACAGGGTGTACTTTATTTTGCCTCAAACTGTACCTCCTTTTTGATAGGGTATATTTTATTTGCCTCAGACTGTACCTTATTTTTTTTGACCGGGTGTATTTTATTTTGCCTCAAACTGTACCTTCTTTTTTACCGGGTGTATTTTATTTTGCTTCAGACCGTACCTTATTTTGACCGGGTGTATTTTATTTTACCTCAAACTGTACCTTCTTTTTGTCCGGGTTTATTTTATTTCCCTCAGACCGTACCTTCTTTTTGACCGGGTATATTTTATTTTCCCTCAAACTATACCTTTTTTTGACCGGGTGAATTTTATTTTGCCTCAGACTGTACCTTCTTTTTGACTGAGTGTATTTTATTGTGCAATTATTTTTTAAACTCTAGTCAGTTCTTTCTTATTAATTAAAATGTATTATTTACCTTATTTTAATAATTAATTTGTATTTGTATTTTAAAATTATATTAAGTAAATAAATACCAGTAAGTGGTTGTAGCAGTAATACAACGATTGTAACTTTCGGTCTTTTAAACCATACGCTATATTTAGTTTATTCTTTTAACAAAGGGATTATTGAATTTCTAATCAGTTCTTTAGGGTTTCATTTGATAGCGAGAGTTGATACATCTTCTAAAATCATAGTCATGATAAAAAACGTGAGATATTTTAAATTGTAGCAAATGTCGGAATAGTATCCTTTCAACCGAAGGAATCGTGTTGCTGGAATCCTACAGTAACAAGGAGCAAATTTGGATCGAGGAATCGTGTTGCTTGGAGCCATACAGAAACAAGGATCTAGTTCGGATCGATGAATCATGTTGCTTGGAGCCTACAGAAACAAGGAGCTAGTTCAGATAGAGGAATAGTGTTGCTGGAA
>JAGFPH010001961.1:46159-65352 GCA_018207615.1 Philaenus spumarius
CACAAAATAAACGCACCCAAAAATGGGGCGTACTCTTGCGAAGTTCCGAAAACATCACGGTTCATACTTTTTGGGTGTGCTTATTTTGTGAAAAGTAAAAAGATTGCAAGCTATCAAGTCTCATTAAAATATCAGATTCGCTGAGGAAGAATTAATTTTATATGTGAGTTATTTTTTAGTTCTAGTCTATTTATGTTATTCATGGATAGGAAAGCATGTTTTTAAAAAAATATTTTTTTTTAATTCAGAACTCATTCTAGATCCGAAACCATATTGTTTATTAAAATAAAACATTTTTTTCTATGACAGTAACAAATGTTTTCTGTATTTACTTTTCAAATATTTTTGGAACTGTAACAACTTTTTAATCTGTTATTTTTTAAACTTCAATCTTCGATTTCATTATTTATCTAGTTAACATTAAATTAAATAGTAACTTTTGTTACTTTGAAAAAATATAATATATTATTTTTGTTATTTAGCAGACGTGACTTAGGCCTACTTCTAAAAATGTTTTTTTCTTCAAATTATAAAATCAGTTGTTATTGGAAATGCTACCCACAAACAACCTATATGCCAGGTTAGAGTTTTATTATTGCACAAACACTGAGAATCTTTAACCATCTAGTGTTTAGCAGGCGTGACTTAGGCTTACCAATAAAAAAACTTTAAAACAAATATGTAAAAGTATAAAAACTAACTGTTATTGGAATTGCCGCCGACAAACAGCCTACATGCCAGGTTAGAGTTAACAACTGATTATTGCACCGACACTGAAAATCTTTAATCAGATAGTGTTTCAGAGGCGTGATTTAGGTCTACCCCTAAAAAAACTTTAAAATTAAAAAATATTTAAAATCACCTGTTATTGTTATTACGTGCCAGGTTAGAGTTAACAACTGTTTATTGCGCTGAATATTTAATATGCTGAACTATTTATTTCAAATGACCTAATAGAATCTAAAACTATTTATAGGAGCGAATATTTATCTGTAACAATTAAAAGGTGATAAGTAGGCGTATAGTATAGCAAACTAAGCGACGAACTAACCGATTACGCAACGATGATCTCGTTGACAACTCTTACACATTTCTATTGTTGGCATTATCAAAAAATCTTAACTATTATGATCTAACGGATACTCTGATTAAAGCCAACTTAAATAAGCCAACTTTCCATTGCCAAAACACATTATACAAGCGCATCCGTCAAGTTGATGTTCAGGATTGATGAGCTCTGAACACTTACCAAAATCGTAAATTTGAGTTATTCCTTCATTACAGCACTCGCGGTTGCATGTTCCTTGAAAATGTTTAAAACCGTTAGAGTTGGTTCGAAGGAAACATTAAAACAGCGAGGAAATTATTTTCTAGAATATTAATACGACCTGTCTTGTTGAGGTTTACAACAGGGTTCATTGAAGCAGTTTGATCGCGCATGCGTACTAAAACTAAATCTTATCGCTGCCCCTACTACACTCGATTCCACGTTCACCGTGCAGTACAGAGCTCTCATAAGCCATGTTATCCATACGACAGTCTCAGCGGTACTAGCCAACTAAAAAACATCAACTCCCATGCAACGCTCGTACAGTTGATGCAACCCGTATGACAATAAACGTGATGATAGTAGCATGTCTATTCTCCCGTAAGACCTGTACTGCTCGGTGAACGTGGAATCGAGTGTAGACCTTTCAGACCCACCACATTACTGTTGTCCCCAGTGCCACATATTATGATGCTCCTCCTCACAGTCACAAAATCAATACCTAGTACCTAATACAAATCTTCGCAGATACTTTTCAACATAAAAACAAAATTATTTCATTCCTAAAGTAATATACTTATACGTTTTTAATTTTTGTAGCGGTCAACTTGGTTGTAAATACATTTTCTTCCATTCAGATATTTTTAACCCTAAATTTTTAACCATATTTGCATATCTTTACCGCTATAACCATTAATAAATTTGATCTATCTGTTATTATTGTTTGCACAAAAAATAATATAAAGGTGCAATGCCTACAGTACATGATTTATTTACTCCCTACTGAAGTTTTTGTGGAACAGAAATAGTGTTTCCAGCTTTTACAGTTTTTATATTAAACTATAAGAAAATAATGCTGATGATACTATAAAAAAGGTGACAAACAGGTAGTATAAATTAAAAATTAAATAAAACAAAATCAAAACCTAAATAAGCACTACGTTAAAGACTTGAAAATTATAATTTTATAGTTTTTTAATTCAATATCACAAATGTTCATTTTTAAGCATGGTGAAACCCTATAATGTCAAAAGTTACGCTATCATTTATTCGTCAGTACGATGAAGATTGAAAGGGCAGCACAAAAACAACTCTCACAATTTCATGGTCAAGGCCAAACTGAATCTAGAAGAAAGGGCGGGTCTTTAGTTCTCTCGTAGACAAAGATATCTGAGTTTTTGCAGCCCATATCGTAAAATTTTCGAATGTAGGGAAATAAATAGAAATAGCATTGAATTTATTTCGTGGCAATTTTTAATACATTATACAGCAAAAAATCAATATTACATTATTGTTATTACATTGAACAATTCCATGTAAAAAGTAAAAAAAAAAATTACACAAGTCAAATTATTGTCAAAAAATGTTATGTCATATTTTGAAATTGCGTAATTAATTATTCAAATAACAAATTATTCTTAACTCCTAAAAATTGTAAGTAAGAAATTTAAGTATATTTTTAGTTATAAGTAAATCTGAAGAACATTATATTTAATATATTTTCTCACATTATACATTACACATTTTTATTCAATTTTAGGTGCGTATATAATCCAATTATATCAAATTATAAATAGTCCAAATGAAAATTGACCATATTCCATTTGTTTAATTCAAAATAGAGTAAAGTCTTTAGCTTTGACTAAAAAGTTTAATATGGTTTTAAATTTCCTAAAGTTTATAAGAAATTGTAGAAACTTTCAAAATTTAAATTTGTTTAAATTGTTTAAAATTGTTAATTATCTTAAAAAGTGTGATATGTTAAACAAATAATATGATTTACTTTCTGATTTAAAAATGAGTAATCAAAGGTTATACATTTTCCATTTAAAAAAGTTATGGAAAAATCCTCAAATAGTAAAAAATACAATTGCAACTGTCAATGTACTTACCGACTTTCTGTATTAACGAATCCAACAAAGAAAATTCAACACTCTTAGCTATATCATGTGTCACTTTCTATGTATATAGTACGTCACTTGAAAAGAGGTGACGAAATATTTATAACAGAAATTTTAGCACTGTTAAAAAATAATACAACGATTTTAAGTTATATTTTGGACTTATTCAAATTAACTATTAATTTATTCAAATGATACTAAAAGTATTCAAAAGGCCAAATAAAAATAGTTAAACCCCTCACCGATGTACAATATACTCGAAGTTAAGATGAGTAAACAGCCTATGGGCTAGTAGTTCTGAGTAATCACAGGTGGCAGCACACAACAACGTTCCCCGATGACCGCACCAAAACAATATCAAATATTTAAAGCAGGAGACCGTTAGAACACTCGACGATTCACACTATACTCACACATTAAGCTGATAAGAATAAATACTACACTTTGATCTTAGCCAAGAGGCAGAGAAGCGATACTATTACATGGCACTTTGAGTAACCAGTTAAAACGTTTCTAGTCTGTAATAGCGTGAAGTTGATATAAATTGAATTTTTTATACCAGTCGCGGTAAGAAAGAGCATGGTTTCCGGGCTAATTGCCTTCAGGATTATGTTTGAAACGTTACTAGCTATATTTTAACACGGAAGCAAGCGCTTACAGTACTTGTCTATATAAACTACGCAAAAAGTTCGTGACGCAAGATTTCAGAAACATAGTCAAGCGAAAGTGCCCAACAGGTCAATAGAAGTTATCACTTCAAAACATATAAATTGAAACATATTTATTGAAATAATAGAATTAACTAATTACAAACAACATTCATGCTCACATATTTACGTTATAAAATTTGAATAAACAAATTCTTTTTCTTACACACCCTGAGTAAAGATATCATTCCACGTCTATAGCATTTATGAAGGTATCTTTAACGATTCTGCGAATTGTGCACAGCTATTAATAGTTTTAAATGGATATGCTAACGAATTCACAAGCCCCACAAGAGAGAGATAAAGGGGGAGAGAGAAAGATAGGGGAGCGAAAGAAGGGGAAAATGGGATTGTGCACAATTGACATTTAATTTTAAGTACTTCTATTTCTAAATATATTCTAACAAAGACAGTGTAATATTTTAAAATATTGAGACTTCAAAGCTACGAGCGGAGGAGGACGTACGTAGAATGGGAAATCCCGACCATTAACTTCGCGTCAGAAATAGACGGGTCTGAGATGGGGCAGAGTCGGACTTGAACTCATTAATAACGCGGACAGACTTACGGCTTGTTATGTCACGTAGACAGATCTATTTGTAACTTACGTTTTATTTTGGCCACAAACTGTGAAAGACGAGTTCCACTGTTCAGTAATCAATTAGAGGTTATTGGGCAACAGTGTCGGGTGCTTTACCGAAAGAAATATAAGTAAATATTACTAGGAACTGAAATAAAATCAAGCAGGAGAGTGAAGTGTAATACAGTAGGAGAGTGGGCTAGTAAAGTAAATGGATGGAAAATAACAAGAAATTCAATTTGTAGAATAACTAAGCAGGAGAGGGAAAAATTATAAGTAGGAGAGTAGACTTGTCAAGTAGGTGAAACAAATTCGTTATATAGGAATTTCCTGATAATCTGTCAGAAAACTGGAAATCTGTCGATTAATTAAAATGGTTAGTTGTTACTTTTGCATTTTTTGTCTATTCTGGGGAATTGTTTTGAATATTAGAACGAGATTCCATCTGGTCGATGTTCAGGTAAGGTAACTGCTAACTGCGATGTCCGAATGTCAACACGAACAGTCGTGGTTTAAGGGTCTTCTTCATCTTGCGTAAATCAGTGAAAACGACGTAAAAAAGTTGTGAAACATCTTTAATTGTGCTTAAAGGCTATGTGCTCATACTTGAAAGCGTTCGACGGCCTGATTATTTTAATGCTCTTTAGAGAGGTTTTCAAACAATAATTCTCATATTTTAATGTCACACGTAAGAAATATAAAGACGCCATAATAAAATAAAGTTATTTCTCTGATTATTCATTTATAAATAGAATCCGAAACACGAGATTACGAACGAATGTTTCAACGATATCGCGGCTTGGGATTCAAGCAACTACTAGCCAACCTACTAGAGTTTTGATTAGGATAGAGGCAATTGGTTCGGGGTAGGATGGTGGTGGCCTAGATCCTGACGCTTGCGCAATATTCTCAGAGTTTTGATATTGTCCGCGAGAGGAAAGAAGTCTCCTGAGCCAGGACGGTATGCAGCAGTGTTTGTATGTTACCGCACGGCATTTGCAGGCGCTACGCGTTGTCCAAACATTTTGCGCCGCATAATTTTGTTTCTGCTAACGTGGAATCCCTGTAGAACAGCCGTTATGTTCGTGACATATAGAAAATTTAAAAACATTATGAACTAAAATATGATACCTATAATTAATTTACATAAGATACAGGCAGTCTTTCTTATACGTGGTCCCGCTTTATACGATTTCGATTTTACGCGGTAAAGACAGTCCATGAAAGGTTTAGTATTTAAACTGAGTTGTTTACAGTTGATAATTTTATAAGTTATTGGTGTGTGTGTTTGTCATCTCACTCTCCTCTCAAGGTCAGTGCTCCCCTCTTGCTGGGTTGTCTATTTTTAGAACTAACGTTCGCTGTCAGTAGCGAAAATATTGGTCATGATTATCATGATCGATAATCTAAAACGTAGTTAAAACTTAATTTATTTCAAAACATTTTACTGCAATTTTAATTAATTCTTTTAAATTTATTTGTCTTGCTGTACACTAAATTGATGTCTCCAACTAAATCACTGTAAGCCATTGAACTTCATTTGCACAAGTTCACTTGTATTCACGCAGAGGTGTATTGTAAGGAAATCCCATCTTGTATGTTTTGTTGTATTTGTGAGTGTTTTGACGACGTGGTAATTATACAATGTTATTAAATTCGTACAATAATTATTACAGTACAAACACTGCAATAATTTACGAATTTTACATGTACTTTATTGCTATTTAATACAGTAGTTTTTCTTTTTTTAGCGACCTCTAATAATCAAAACCGCGAATACCAAGCCCGCGAATGTCGAGGGATTTACTGTATATCAGTTTTTTAGTAGGCCTATCAACAAGCTTTTCCTAGTTTTGTATATAAATTTAAAATGGTTTACAATTTAATATTTTACAGTAATTTAAGAACTTGTAAACAATATGTACATAAGTGTAAATATAATCTTACTTGTAAATACAATAACGGTTTTTCTTACTGCCTAACTGTACAAACTTTTACAGTAACAGCTTTCTTTCTTAATAACAAACTTTTTTGTAGTAATCCTACTATAAGTACAAGTTAGTTTTTAAAACTGGAAGGCTTATCAAACTTTAATGGTTTTCTCAACACTATTAACACAATTAAATAGCTACAATAAAGTAAAATCTCAATTGGCTATTTCACATGTTTTGCCACAGTGAATGTGATCGCAGAATGTCGTGTGCAACGTGAGCTTATCGCCGACTCAGATAAGCGCCTGCAATTTTTAAATAGGCAAGAACTCAGGGGACTTCTTTCTTCTCGCGGACAATAGGACAAAGGCACTTGGATTGGAGTAGGGTGGTGGGTGTAACTATGACCTGGATTGGCATGCGCAGTAGGGCCGGAGTTTTTCAGCGAATTACAAGATTTTTGTATAATAGAGAGACATACTTATTATGTAAATACATTTTAGGAGAACGTGTTTTTGATATTAGGACAAATTGTTTGCCTTTCCAACATCACAGAAAACATTACATTACAGGAAGCTTTCAGAAGAATTGGAAGATTGTTTGCTTGGTTACTTTCACCTACTATTCATCCCTACCTTGTCACGACCTAGTGTTGATTATTATTAGGATATATGTAATTACTAAATGTGTATTTATTTAAATTGAAATGAAAGGGAACTTGTCGATTTAGAACAAAACACAGTTTGACCTCGCGGAAGGTATCAGTGTGAACATATTTGGCAAGTGCACCCGTCATCGATCTGAACCGCGAGACATGTTCCTCGACCACGTGGCAGTTTTTGCATTATGGCACCAAAATTGTTTAAACAAATTTCAGCTTTCTAAATACATTTCGTTTCTAGGCTATATTCTTAAGTGTTTCGAACAACTTCCAAGAAAATATTTACAGTTTAACGGGTTTCAATGCAGTCGAATTTAACATTTTGAACGATCGCTATTTTGAAAATATACGACATTAAAGTATTTTTGCTCTTTTAAAGGTACACTTTTAAAGGAAACAAAGTAATTATTAGCGAATTTACATAGGAAAGACTTTGCAGTGACTCTTATGGTAAGACCAAAGGTCAGGAATAGTCAATAAGTACCGATCATAGTCCTAAGAATAAGTTTCGGGGTGTTATTAACAATGATTCGCACTCTAATTCTGCATTTTACGCCTGATTTGGTTCAAATTTAGTACACAGTTTGGTTTTCTACGTCACTCGGACGAGTTCATTAGTTAAAAATCAAACGTTTTTTGACAGGAAGTTTGAGATTTTCGTATTAAAATGAAACTTTTTGGAGTTTTTATCTAAAAAAATTTATACAGGAGATTATTATGCACACTTTGCTTTTTTTTTATCTTATAGCCCGTCTACTGGTTCCTCCAAAATCGATCAGAATGTAAGATACCATAAAAAGCGAGTTTGTCAACCGAGAGCGAAGCGAAGCAGAGGGCGGAAGGTAGAGCAAAGTCGAGGTGCAAACTCGCAAAGTGAGTGTTTCCGCTTTGAGCATAACGAAGCAGCTCGTGATCCGGGGCTGGAGGCTGAGGTACAAACAAATTCTACTAATTTGTACTTACACATAGGCAGATATTGAGCGCCTTTGCGTGCGGACCAATTTTCCAAATGGTTGAAACCCTAAACTATGTAATCTTAATTTTGGAAATTTGCTCAATTCACGTCAGCGGTTCAGCTGAGTGATCGAAGTTACGAGGCTGTTGTAAACGGACTTTCAGACATGATGATACTGTAATGAAAGTACAGCGAGTGTAAACTTTACATTTTATGTGATATGTAAACTTGCCAAAACAAAGGTGAGGTATTTAAACGCATAATTTCTTGTTATGAATGACAGCGAACATTTCCAGATCATTAACTTGATGGCGTAGCTGCATAGTAAATATGATGCAGCTAGTTTCTAAACAAATTGTTATTTCTAGAATTTATAGTACGTGCGTGGTAAAGAGGGATTTAATGAGCGAAAGAGATAGTCTTTATTTAGGACCATCAGGTCCTCTCTCCACTTAATCCATGTATACAATTAACATTTCTACACTAATATAAAGTATAAAACAAAACAACAAATAATTGAGTTATTAATAAAGAAAAAGAGAAACGTACATAAACACTAGGAAATAAAAACATATGTTTGTGTCAGGACAAACCAGATTGGCCTAGGTTTAGTCAGGAATAACTCGTTTATTCCAAGAACATCACAATAAACTAGCTATCCTAGCTCCATTTGAGGTTTTTGCGGGTTATTGTTAATAAAACTCACATCCTCCCAAATCAGGCTATTTATTTCTACTGTATTAGGTTTGCAACACGTTTTCACTTAGTCTTCTGGACACTAACTTGTATTGAAAGGAAACAGAACTAACCTAACTCTTTTCAGTGAACCCACTCTGGCATTGTTTAACACATAGTAGGTCACATTAGTCTTATTACTTTATTTTGTGTTTTTGAGGAGGGTAAAATCCGCATGGACTGTATGTTTGACATTGATATTGCCGGACTCAACGGCTAAAACCACCTCCTCATTCAATAACTTCACTCTCATTAATTGTCGAGAAATTCTCGTCCTCTCTTAAAACCCTGCTTCTTTCCCCTTCTGTGACATTACTCACGTAAAAAAGGTAGTGCAAGATTTCCATGCACCTCCGCTGCTGAGCATACATCAGGGATGCATGCTCTTAAGATGCATCAGGGGAAATTCCAATTACCGCTTTCAAGCCCTTTCTGTCTAAGATCCATTCCGCTTGCTGCTTGTGAAACTCCTTCCAGAAGCAATTAAATCTGTTGACAATAGTGTTCAAGTTACTGAACACTTTCTTGTTGAGTAAAATGGATCAAGTGTTCTGGCCTTGGATGTGATGGAATTATTAATTTTTCTTTTTTAAATAGAGTAGAATGGATGAGTAATAATAAGTAATATTATGTTGCTTATCTTTTTTTTGTAGAGTCTGTTTTTAAGTGTTATGTATGAATGGGCTTTTGTGTGTGTAAGCCTGTGATGTTTAAGTATGTATATAATTTGGTATAATTAATCATTTGAGTTTTAAAATGTAAAATTCAGCTTACTGTTCATTTAATTATAAGTTTATGTTATTTATTTTCTTTTAAAAAAATGTCAATGTATTTTATTCTAATTTTATGTTAATTTTTAATTTAATTTTATCTTATTATAATAATTATAATTATTTTTCTTTTTTACTATTATATTTTTATAAATGTATTATAATGTAATTATCTATAATGGGGTTAGGTGGTAGAGAGGACTAGACAGGCCCCCCTAAAATAAAGACAATTCTATTCTATCCATCTATCACTAGAAAAAGTGTTGTTCTGGCCAGTCTTCTTCTCCACATTAGACTCAAGCGTGAACGCTTCTTTTGTTAAACCTATAAAGGTATTCCTCGAACTCTCCATGCACCGTGAGAGCCTGAGTGGTCCAGTAATTTAAACCTCCAGATGTACGGGATACCCAACGACTGGTATCTCGGATAAGCTTTATAGTCCATCTGCTTGTGCAATCGTCGTTGGACCATCTCTGCTGCCATTCTGTTATTGTCTCCTGCCTTAAGACATGGGTATTAATATACCAAGTCCTGAAATTTACAAACTCTTTCCTTCACCAGCATGTCGATGTTAGGCACCCCTGCCTAAGACTAATCGCTGCTTTGGAATTTACCGTCCTACACACTAATGCATTTAATGTAATTCCTAACAGAGCCTAACTTGACCATGACTTCTTTTCGATAAAGATTTCAAAGAGCAAACTACTTTATCCCAAAACTACTGAGTTAGTTTTCAGCCCAACTTAGTCTGACCTAAGCACATTTGGACAATCTAGTTTGGCCTCATTGGGTCTTGTTCAAACGAGTTTGTCCTAACTCGCGTATTACAAACTAGTTTGGCCTGGCCAAAACTAGTTTTTCCTGCAATCAGGTCAAAAACATATTTATTTTAATATCTTGCATAAATATTTTGCAAACTAATTATGAAAATTTCAACTCGTTTTTTGTTTCAGGTTGCTGGCAAGCGTGACCCCGATCAGGAACTCGAAGCCCAACAATGGATTGAGGCTATCATTGGCGAAAGATTTCCACCCGGTAAATAATTAATTAATTTCATGTACATCTAAACTGCTTGTATTAAATGCTTGCTTCATGTGTTTCTATACAGCAATTATTGAACTGTGATATTTCCCCGACTCACAAGAACATCGGAGATGCCTTTACAGGTGTCAGAGTGTAATTTTACGGCCATTAATAATGTTTTTAAAAATAATTTGCAGTATACACGTTTCCTAGTGTATTTTACCTCCAAGTGAATATTGTCTATTTAAAACAACTCCAAAAGGTGGGTAAACATTTAGTAGTGTATTTTTTTCCCGCCTGAATTTATTGTTTATGTAAAACCATTAATTGTAACTAGACGAGCCAAACTAAAATAATGACCCAATAATCTGGGTAAAATATCTTCAAAAGTATTTATGGTAAAATGGTGTATTTTAAAATGACCAAAATCCTACAGTATAGACCACGGGAAAGTACTTAAAAATCTAATAAACACAAAAAATAAAGAAAGCATTCGTGGGACTATCGACAAAAGTAAAAACAATAATGAATATTAGTTACTTATTCTATTGGTTTAATCTGAAATTTGGTCATTATTTTCAAAAATTATAATACAAAAATAAACATGACCGTTTATAGTCAGATAATAATTAAAAATGCACAATTTTAGGATAGGCCTGTACTGAACCAACACACGTTTTTTTTAAAGCATTAACATTCATTCCCATAGCAAGCAAGTTAGCAAATTTATGAATTTGAAAATATGAGATAGCACTATATCCATTTGCCAAGTGCACTAATTTAACACAACTTACAATATTAGGAAGTTCAATGTCCATTTCAGTGGTATTACCAAGTAAACAATTCTAACACTATTTACAAAATGAGGAAGTACAATGTCCATTGCATCAGTGTCGTGACGTGTCTAAAAATACACAGCTATTGAGTTTAAGGCTCTTATTTACCTTGATGAAGACTCCCGAGTGTATAGTATGATTTTAATAAAAAGGTCTGACTCAAGCCGCAAAATTGTTGAAACATGCATTCGTAGTAAAGTGTTTCGGATTCTATTTATAAATTAATAATCTGGGAAACTACTTTAAGTTATAAAAAAGGCTTTATGTTTTGTACGTATTAGCTTAAAATATGGAAATTATTGTTTAAAACTCCCAAAAAATGTATTAAAAATAATCACTTTTTACACAGTTAAACTGCTGATTAAAAGGAGTTGCCGTCGATATCTTTCAATGAGATATAAGACAAAAGCACATAGCTTTTAAGAACAATTTAAGACTTTTTAGGTTGAAAAACGCCAACCGAAGCACGTTCGTACGAACTGCACATTTTTGCTGTTTTACGCAAGGTATAGAAGACCCTTAAACGCCTATTTTATTTCGTCGATTTGTTCTTCTTTCAGCTGTTGCATTAAACTTTTGGTTTACATTAGTACATTAGTATGTGTATAAACCAATGAAGAAGAAGAGATCATCAACGAAATCAAAAACGCAAAGCGTCTCTTGTAGCCTATAGCGAGTTTGTATATTTTACCTCAGCCAAAGAGTGCTTAGTACTTGTAAAAAGTGTTGACTTGAAAATGGCAGATCTTTTTCGAACTTTTGATTACTTATTATTTTATGATGTTTTATAATATTTTGGGTAATGAAAGCTTGGGCTTTAAATTTCAGTGTGCATATGATCTTACTTAAACAACATAGAAATAATTTGACGTTTGGTGATAAGTATGAATGAGTTTTTTATTTTCATAATTATTTGACGAGTATGGGCACTCTTCTTAAAGAATTAAATGAGCGATGTTGGCAAAACTAGGCGTCTGAATCGGAGTTATTATTGATTGTTGTTTGTTGTTCCATACATCAATGCTTTTCTTAACTGCATGCCACATAATCCTTGTTACCAGCACCTGCGATGACATGCTTCCACGGAATGTATTTACTGCGTTCATACCATCAGCGCCCTTCTGTATAACACTGCCTCTGGGTCATCTTCAAAACTGTTAGTCTAGTGGCAGCCATTTTTCGTAAATTTTATCTGAAAAAAGAAAATGTTATATCAGGCCTAATATTATATCTATCAAAACTTCACTAAAACTTCTATATCAGTGTCTGAAAACAATAAACTGTACATGAAAAAGCATTTCGTCCTGTACATTTTTTTTGAAGTGGTTGTTATTGTTCTGCATATCGTATATACTAAACGTACGAGAATTTAGAAAAATAGCAGAAATTTTGAATTGGGCATAAATGCAATTTCTCATGGTCGGATTTTTTCGATATGTTGAAGAAGAAAATTTGATGAGATTAATACCACTTCAATCATTTCTAAAACAATTTTACCTAGGTATATCATTTGACCGGGCTTAAAAACATTGTATTAAACTTTTCTACTAAGTACATTCTTATATCGGCGTTGACGAATCCAAGTTAATTAGGGAATTTCCATAGGAAAGATGAGTTTTTTCAGTGACTCTTATGATGAGACCCAAGGTTGGGAATAGTAAATGAGCTACGATATGGTCCCCAGAACATGTTTTGGGGTGTCATTAAAATTTGTATATATGTGTTTGCATTCTAAGGGCCTCATTTTAAGTCTGATTTGTTCCAAATTTGGTTTAAATATTGGTTGTTTAAGTGGCTAAGACTGTTCGTTAGCCAAATATCCAACAACTGGAAGTACGTTTTTACCAACTAGAATGAAAAATATTTAGGGTTTGATATAAAACAATAAATGTATGATATTATTATGCAATTTTTTTACACGACCTTATAGCTCGCTTGTTACCTCCAAAATCGATCAAAATGTTAAAGATTATAAAAGTACTCGTTACACGAGGCGGATTTTGTCGTGGGGGCATCTTCTGATCCGAGGCCGATGATCGAGTTTGTACGTTGCGAGCGAAGCAAAGCAATCCATAATCCAAGGCTGCAAGGTCGATGAGCAAACTCGCAAACCGATTTTTCCGCTGCGAGTGAAACGAAGTAGTGCGTGAGTCGAAGCTGGAAACTGAGGTGGAAACAAACTCTACTAATATTTTTCGTTCCCGTAGGCAGCTAATCACCGCCATCTTGAGTAAACCAATTTCCCGAATTGTTGGTTGAAACCCTAAAACATGTAAATTTTATTTACGAAATTCGCTAAACTTACGTCAGTTGCGTGATCTAATTATTTTTGTTTGACGTCCACAAAGTCTCGTTCTCAGAAACGTTTTTCTGCCCTTCCGACATGGAAGAAAGCCAAAATCGAAGCTCACGCGTTGTTAACGTACTCACTTAACTGCGGACCGTTTGTAAGCGCGATTAAAAATATTTAATATTGATCATTGCCAAAAATAAACATCAGTAA
This sequence comes from Philaenus spumarius, assembly GCA_018207615.1. Lineage (NCBI taxonomy): Eukaryota > Metazoa > Arthropoda > Insecta > Hemiptera > Aphrophoridae > Philaenus > Philaenus spumarius. The sequence goes on from JAGFPH010001961.1 coordinate 60,029, forward strand.
TATTTCCTCTCCTTCCGCATCCGTTGCGTAATCTTCTAATAACCTAACCGTTTTAACGCCGGCAAGTTGGCAGACCTTCCGATAGCACGTTAATAGATTTATTTTTAATATATGTTGAACTGTTGTTTGTTTTGTAACAACGTTGGAGACATTTCTAAAAACATTCGCTTGTAACGAGATATACCGGTAGACTACCATGAGAACTAACTGTTGGGTTGGGTTTCTTGCTTTGAAATAACTGTAGACTCACGTTATTCTATCACGCAACTGAACCACTGACGTGATGGAATTATTATTGATGCGCCAAGCCCGCGGATTTCAATACTAAACTGTGTTCTATATCCTAAAATCAAGAGAAACCTAGATTGGATGAATCAAGTATACGAAATATGTTAGTAGAATTTGTTTACACCTCAGCCTCCAGCTTCAGTTCACGCGTTGCTTCGTCCCTTTGAGAATTTGCACCTCGATTTTGTGACTTCAGATTATGGGCTGTTTCGCTTCGCCAGCAGCGGAGAGTTTGCATTCTGGCCGTCGGCCTCTGATCAGAACAGGCCTCACGTGGATTTTAACCGGGTACTTTTATGGTATTTTACGTTTTGAACGATTTTGGGGAAGCAGGCCATAAGGTCGTAAAGTTTAATTTTAGTATGAAAAATCTAAAAAAAAAATTATATTCTGTCAAAAAATGTGCTTCCGATATTGGAATTTTGGCTATCGAACTCGTTTTAGCCACTTAAACAACCAACGTGTAGGCTACACCAAATTTGGACCAAATCGGACTTAAAACGAGGCCGTTAGATTAAGTATACACACACACCCATATCAATATATAATTTTTAATGACAAACCCAAAACGTCTTCTGGGGACCATGATCTGTGCTCATTTATTACTACTGACCTCATGTATAACCATAGCTCATATTTCATATGGAAATTCGCTAATAAGCCTTTTTGGGTTCAAAAAGTATTTTTCATAGTTTTTTTAAGTGGGGTTTAAGTTAAGTAGTTTGTTTGTTATATTTTCAGCACTTGTGTTCTGGTCCTGTATATTTGTTATATGTATACATTTAATATTTTCCTTTGTTTTTAGGTTTAACTTACGAGGACGCTCTCCGCAATGGTATCATCCTCTGTAAGTTGATGAACAGACTCTGCCCTGGTATCATCACTAGGATCAACACATCCGGTGGAGATTACAAAATGATGGATAACCTGAGCCAGTAAGTAGAAGCCGAGAACCAGATTATACATGTCTATTGAGATTTTGTCTCGGGTTTGTGATATGTGTGCAATAAGCCTGTGGTTTGCTAATCACTCTATGATTTTGAATATAGAGTACAAAATTAAATTTTTTTCGTTTAACATCCAATACCACGCACAGACGGCGCAGCGCCGTTCAACAATATTGTTTGCTCTTTTGGCAGAACTGTTTACCCACGGTCGCTGATTTTCTAGGAATTCTCCTATCTCCCCTCCTCAATTTAACTAGTACATTCGTCAGTTACGGTCAGCGACGCCTTTGCGTGTACTTGTGTTACTAAAATTAGTGTTATTGATATTTAATTTTTTTATTTTATTGCCAGTTTTTTATTTGAGTCTCGATAAAGACTATAAACGAATTTTTGAAACTTTAAAGCAATTCAGGGATGAAGAAAGTGAAACTGAAGCTACTTTATGTCAAGCAATTGATGAATATGATTCCGACTGTAGTGATATTGATAAGAACAAAAAAAAAAAAAAAATTATAATAATGAATTTTGATCTGAGCAAAAACGTTGAACAAGCAAAATATTATGAGCAGCGTGATGAAGATGTTGATGTAATTGATTACATTTTATGTAAACATCATAACGAAACATTCAGATCCACCTTTGCGTGTGATCAAGTTACAAAATGACCACGTGTGAAGCGGTGTTAACTTTGATTTAGGCTTCCACACACGAACGGATAATTCTACGATCGAGTGTGGGGACGGCATTGAGGCTATTCTGAACTGTACAGTTCTCGGTAGCCTGATCGAAAAACGTTTAGGGTTTCCTCAATGCCGGGGGACTGCGAAGGATTCTCCATTTCGTATAAATGGCTTATCTCGTCACAGTGTCTCTTTTGGTTATTAGATGGGTAACTAGTGACAATAGATATATATATATAAGTTTCTAGATCCATTCTCAAATAATTATGAAAATCTCTCGTAAATTCTCTTCCAAATCTGACAGGAGAATAGCGTGGGAAAACTTTCTTCTTTCCAGAGGCCACTGTTTGCACCATATACTTCTCTGGTACTTCTTCCCTTCTTGGTTCTTCAAACAGTCTGCAGCGACAAGGCACCCAACTGTTATGATGTTGCCATAGTCACGACTGTAAAAAATGCAATAAATACGTGCGTAAATTTATCACTCCACACTTTTTAAACACCCTTTATATTAACACCCTAAAATATTAATGGTTTAAGAAATGGTTATTATATTTGACGTTGAAGTACGTGAACAATTACTAGAAACTTATTACAGTTTACTAAAATTACTAATTTGTCCCCGTTTTCAAAATTGAATCAGAAAAACTATTCTTAAAACATCAGTGTATTAGACCCTTATCTCTCAACATAAATCTTTATATATATTCAAAAAAGAATTTTACATTTGTATTTTAACCCTGAATGTTTGATTTAACCCTAGAAGTGGTATTGAAATGTCACCAGAATGGCAAGCCATTTTGGTGCGTTTTGCAATAGTTTTAAAAACAAAATTGCCAAATATAGTAATTATACCCCAATCCAAAATTTTTCAGTAGCTTTTTTGTAGAAAAAGTTCACAGAATTCATAAATGCAACTAAACATTTTTTGAATGTAAAGTTTTACAAGTTATTAGCTCAGCAAATACAACATTTTTTAGTATCGAAAGCCAAAAATCTAACTTTATGCCTACATAAAGAATTATAAAACATTTTTGTAATTTTTTTTCAAAGCATACAAAAGTATTGTTATTAAGTTATAAATAGAAGTGTATAAGTATGTATATATATTAATTTGAAAAAAAAATTATAATGAAACCAGATTTTATGTACCTACTACAAGACCGCTACTTGGAAAATGGCGTACCGGAATCTGAGATCGTCTCAGAACAACATATCTAAATCAATTTAAGGAAATACTAAAAGAAACTTCAAAGTTTTCTCTTCAAAACGATATAAGTATCATTATACAGATATATCGATTTAAAACAGACAAATGGATTGCAAAATAAGCTTTCCCATTTGTTGAAAACAGTCCAATTGCAATTATTGTTTATGAAATAAATCATATACAGTATAAAAAACTAAATGCGTGATGAATGATTTGAAGGCAGTGTTAGAACACTGACATCTATAGAAATACAATGCTGTAATTCTTAAAACAAGTCTGTTAAAAGTTATGTGCCTTCAAAAGTTACGAATTTGAGCAATTTCCTTGTGCGTGCGCGCTCTGGATCAGCTGATTTAGATGACTACAGTTTTACAAAAATTAATACATAGTAAATATACGCTTTAGGACATATTTGTAAATACAAAAATTAAAATGTATAATATTTCAATTCTAATAGAACCTGTTTTATTGAGATTGGATGATTTTTAGTGGGTAAATTATTCAGAACAAGTAGATTCACACAACATGGCAGAAACTCCTCAATAAGGTGTCGGCCACTTTCAGGGTTAAAAGTCGGGTCTTTTTTACAAGAGGATCGCCACTCTTTCAAAATGTTTAAGAGTGGTTGTCCTTTTGTAAACCTAATATATAAGTAGTAACATCAATTATTTTATTTTATATAACAGAAATGCAAGAATTAAAAAAAACCTGAAGTTTTAACTTATAGGCTTTAGTCACAGTATGTTTACCTGCATGTAACATTCTTGGCGGTCTTATTCTAAAAAAGACCCTAAAAGTCTTTGTTAATTTTTATTGTTGGTCATTACTTGAAGATTTTCTGTTTTAAGCTGGTTTTATTTTTATTATAAACATTTTTTTTATTTCCCACACTATATAACATTTTATTAAGCTAGCATCATGTTTGACCAAAATAGGAAGTCGTAGGCCTATCAATGACATTACTAAGTGGGTGTGTATAGCATTCCCGCATTGATCCATTGCTACTGCTACCTTCTCAATAAGTCTGCAATCCTGGTGCTCAATGTCGAGCTCACTCCCCTCGTCAGGGACAATTGAATTCGTCCGCGCTTCTTCAGGTCTTGAGTTTATTAGTTTAGTATCCTCGCTCGGAAACAGGGTAGTCATGGCGTCGCGTCGTGGCAAACTTTTAAACCTCGAAGTGATTAGCCTAGCCTATGTGATTTTGTATCTTTACTTTAAGAAATTAACAATCAAATATTTTTATTAGTCGTGCTAAGTTTTTATCATTCAAAACTTTATCAAAAATGATATTAGTGACAACGCTTAACACGTCATATCTATACATATAATAAAATTGTGTCTGTCCTGTTTGTGACGGCACCAACTGAGAACGGCTGAACGCACATAAAGCTGGAGTTTGAGCCATTAAACGCAGCGTTTCTTCAGGAAGGTTTTGACGAAACTCACATTCGAAAAAGTCAATTCGTTCAAAAGTTACGACGTAAGAAAGAAGTCACTATTTCGTCCCCTTTTTAACATGTTTCTGCTTATAACTTTAGACCGATAGCAACTATAATTTGATAATCTTTTAGGTTAGGAGTTATAAGTTAACACAAAAAGTGTGAGTTGTTCTTAAATTGGTTTACCGACTTTTTAAACAACTATACTATTTACAACGGTAGGTTTTATAAAAATTCGGGACGCTTGGAAATTTAATACTTTACAACTTTCAAAATTGACATATTTTCTCCGTCGTCATCTAAGGGGTACACTATGCAAAAACAATTGGATAGAGTTTTAGTTTATAATTTTGCATTAAGGTATTTTCGGCAGTTATTGCACGTGGACAAAGTCGAGGGTATAGCTACTATTTAACTACACATCGGTGGTAGGGACCAGTGTAAGGATGTAACGGCTCCCAAGCCTAGGAATACCGTACACCGTTATTGAACGTGGACAAAGTCGCGGGTATAGCTATTACTTAACTATACATCGGTGGTGGGGACCAGTGTAAGGATGTAACGGCTCCCAAGCATAGGAATACCGTACACTCTTATTGCTTGTGGACAGAGTCGCGGGTATAGCTACTATACATTGGTGGTGGGGATCAGTGTAAGGATGTAACGGCTTCCAAGCATAGTAATACCGTTCATTGCTATTGCACGTGGACAAAGTCGCGGGTATAGCTACTATACATCGGTGGTGGGGACCAGTGTA
>JAGFPH010001961.1:75352-99211 GCA_018207615.1 Philaenus spumarius
GCTGTTCAATAACTTATTTGAAGTCACTTCTTTTTTTAACCTAACATATATATATATATATATATATATACATATAAACATATGCAACCCAGCTTAAAAAATGTATAAAGCATTCACTAAAACAGATTCTTAGTTCATTAGTTCATCGCTGGACTCGAAATGAAAAAGCCAACCCTTCACTCTCGACATATACTTTACCATCTTTGGTTATTTCCTGATTTGTGAAGGCAATTTATTAAATATTTTTGGACCAATACATAAAAACGACTTTTTGAAGCAAATTCTGTTCACTTTTTTTCTTTTTATGTGTTTCTGTTATATAATAAATTTGAACATTGCAAATATTTCCTCTCCTGCTGTAGGAGTAAATCTGTAGGACTTTATAATAAGTAAATAATGTTTTAGGGGCGATATTAAAAAAAAGTAATAATAGTAATAATAAAAGGGAATTGTTGGTAACATAATACCCAGTATATGTTCAAAATTATATCTTACATATATAAACAAAATAAAGGAGAACACCAAAAACAATATAGTTTGAAAAACAATAGCCATTCGTTTAACTCTACTACTAATAAAAAACGAGTAAAAAGTAAAAAAGCAAACACTTACACAGGTGTAAAGTGTATTTTTAAAGAAACACACAGGTAATTTTTTAAAATTTAAATAAAACAGGTTAGATAAAATTAAACCGATTTTAATATTTGTGTTGTATTTTCTCGTGTACTAATATTCTCGTGATATTTTATAATTTTAAACTTCAGTATTTAGTTAAATAGTAAGTATTAATCAAAATAGCTTATTATACTGATTGCTTTAACTGAAATTCCTGACTTAGTCCTAAATTACCGGCCAAAAACTTACCTTCCTATTTAAATAATTTTCAAATTCTTCTCTTCCCATGGTACTTTTTTCTTACAAAGCTTTTCTAAAATGCTTCAATATCCTTAGCGTCAAAATGTAACACACTTTCAAATAGAATAAATAAGAAAAGTAGTTTTCCAATAATTGTCCGAGCGTAAGCGAGGTCTCCGTTTTAACTCGACCGTTCGGCATTTCGTCTGTGTGTCTGTGTGTCTGTTTGTCTGTGTGTCTGTCTCACGATTACGGCCAAACGCCTTGACCGATTTTGCTGATTTTTTGCATGAATGTTCCTTATTCCTAGGTCGAGCCATGTATATATACGGTTTTTTCCATTTTTCATTTTTAACCCCTTAAATAAAATAAAAATGGCGGCCGCACCGTTTCTCTCAGTGTAAGCTTTTTTCCAAAGCCAGTTTGTGGCTTAACCGTAAGTCAAATTTAAAAACTAATAACATTTTGCTAGTAGAAAATTAAATTTTCAACAAAATTGTATTCTTGATTTTTTTCCGTATCTCTAACGGTAAGCTCACAAAATGGCCCTAAACTTCACATTTGTTAAAAATCGTTCAAGTTTTTGTATTTTAACCATGTTTTAATACGTTTATTCTAAACCAATTCAAAAGTGTGTCATAGCTTTTTCTAGATAAAGGTTCATAGAATTCATATATGCCAGTAAAAAAATTATTGAAGTAAAATTAACAAAGTTATTAGCTCAAGAAACAAGCATGATCAGTAATGAAAGGAAAAAGTTCAACTTTAGGCCTACATAAAAAGTAGTAAACATTTTTTATATTTTTTTCATAAATGTAAAAAAGTTTCGTAATTTAGTTCTACATAGAACTGTATAAAAATATTTATCAATTTCAAATTTATTATTTTGAAAACACCAGTTTTTATGTCCCTACAACAAGACTGCTAACAAAACTAGGCCTGTTTTGAATAGTAATTTACGAAATATCCTTTGCCCAAAATTGACATATTATTAAAAGAAAGTGTAGAGAATAAATCAAAGATTAAACTGTATACTTGTAAATTATTATTTTATAAAAGTATTCTACTTGAATTACAAAATGAGATGAAACAAATGAAACCTCGCGGCGATAAAGGACATACAAAAAATGACCGTTGGACATCGTGGGAAGTGTATTGGTACATGGGTTGAGTTCACGACTCTTTAACATCGTTTGTTTTCGTTATTTCTAATATTGGAATATGATATGGAATTGTAAATACATTGTTAAGTTTTAGCCTAGTTATTTAAGTACGTAAATATTTAATTCTATGTTTTCCCTCAATAACGCGATATTTGTAGCTACCTTACGCATTATTAACCACAATGCCCCCTAAAAGAAAATCTTTAGCAGTTAAAGCTCAAGAAAAGAAAAAAAACGAGAATTACAAACCCCTGAATCGCGGGAATTGCAAAATATTGTTTCACTGGCTAAACCGTCTACTTTCTTCCTTACTGGCACACTATTTTTTAACCTAAGCTCAAAACCACATTTGTTATTTCAACGAGCGAGGTCTACTATTCACAGAACTACTAGTGCTATATTTGCCAGTAAGGAAGCTTCTTTCATCGAGTTTAAGGTTTCATTATACTTATTCATTATACCGGTCATAGAGCAATGTTCTTGCTATGACTTCAGATCATGTTTAATTATCTTTTTATAAAAACTTCTGAAGCGCCCGATTCAAACTGTAAATTTTACCATTTACATTGTTACAATACATTTTCAACAATTTAGTCTACCGTACTCTTTAAACAAAAACCGTGAAAACGGTAGTTTACTGAATTATTATTATTTGTCCCATAACACTTTTAATTTGGAAAATTGTTTTTAGATACTTTTGGTGTTTTTTTGTAGATTTTAAAATTGTAACAATTTTCTCCGTTTACTGTTTTGTTTTATATTGAATTGTTTAGCCCTCACAACTACAAACGCGTAAAACCTACTAGTTTTCATGAAACTATTTAATGTTTTAAATCACAACTTAGCTTCATTTTGTTGAAAAAAATGGCTGGAAACAACTGTTTTTGAGAGCGGAAAATTAAAAAAATATTTCAATAAAAATCGGTTGAGTAGTTTTTGAGTTAAATTAATAAATCACAGAAAATGTTCTTATTTAAAATGTAGTATTGATACAAAAGTATTTGAGTTTTAATCTTTGTATCAGAGGGGGGACGCAAATAAGGCATATCGTTGATTTAGCAGACATTTTGAGAGAAGTATGAAGATATGAAGAGTATGTTTAAGTCAGAGATTACATTTAGACATTCGAAAACGATTACACCATTTGCTTGGAAGAATAGTGGATCATTAAAAATACGAAAGAAGTTCATTCAGAGAACCTGTGTATTTAAAGATGTATAAACGCGCCGCTTCAAGAATAGAACGCCAACTTTGGTTTCGGTTTCTGAATGCACGAGAGAATCATGATATATTGTCAAAGCGTGTGTGTTGGTAATTAACTTCTTCTTTTTATCTGTCGTTATTTACACCAGGATCCTGTGTGATTTGCGAGCGAACTTAATTAGACAGGAAGTCAGAGAGTGTTCCTGGTTTCTGTAAAGCTCATAATTTAGTGCGTGGTTGCATGGGTAAAAATAAAGAAAAATTTCCTATAAACGTATGTACTAAGAGCTTTTTTTATTAGCTAAACAACAACTTTGTTTCTTTACTAAATAATGTACATTTCTAGAACGGCTTAACCGTTTGTGGTGAAATTTCGCACGGTACTCATAAATGAAAGGAACTAGTTTGAAAAACAATTATATAATATCAATTTGTTTCAATAATTCGATTCAAAATGGCGACAATTTAAACATTTTAAATGAGAAAAACTCAAAAAAAAAAAAAAAACGTTAAGAGTAAATTTGAATATAAAATGGTATATCTATAGAAATCGAACTATGGGTAGGTTAACGGTAAAACCGAGCCTATTAGCCCAGATACCTTATACAGATGTATAAGATATCTGGGCTATTAGTGTGATTTGCTGAGAGCTGTTACGTGGGGCTGCCGAGAGAAGTGAAAACTGTCATGAATATAAAACTTTTTTTTATATTGGATTAATCCGAAATTTGATCATAATTTTTATCTTGTCCCATTTAAAACTGAAATCTAATATCTAGGTTAAAGACAATCATGTGTATGTTATTTTTTATATTTCTTTTGCGGCTTAGTTAACATTTGTTTATGTGTTTAAACAAAAATAAAATTGAAAGTAGGAGTTCCTTAAACATTTAGAACCACCGCCAGTTCTCTTTCTAAAAAAGAGGTGTGGGCATATCTATTATCCAAATTACCTTGTACCCCCACGACGCCAAACCTCTACCCAGAGGTCGAGGACCCAGAGTGCCTGGAGAGCACACAACTATGGTCCCACTTTTGGCTACATTGTGTACACCTTTATCTGGAAGCCCCGAATGATCGCCGAACCATTACCTCACAAGACAGCAAGTTCGCTACGGGTTCGGCTTCCCTTCATGTCCGCTTGGATTTGTCTTCAAGTCCCAGGTTGCCTGGTCTTCTAGCCCAGTCAATGAAGGGAAAAATTAGGCCTTTGTTGAAAGTAATTAGTGAAAAGCTGAAATTTTGTCAGATGTTACAATGATATAAGAGGAGTGTTTATACAAAAGTCCCCGCCCCTTCCCCTCTTGCTTCCCCCCTTAACCCCCATTAAATTCACTTTTAAAAGACTTTTTTATTTTGTCAATATCTAAGAGATAAACAGCGATAGAGTCATATTTATTTCGTTATTGTAATCCTTATAGTATTATCTATCCAAAATGTTCATAGCGTTTAAGCTATAAAATAATTATTTACCTTGTATTTTTAAATTTAATGTTAAATTACAATAATTACATGTTTAGCTATTTTTTATTAATATGATACAAGATATAACAAAATTGTTGAAATACAACTTTTAGGGTATTTTTCAATCTTTAAAATGATATAAGTTTTATAAATGTTAAGTGCATACAGTTGACATAATCGGCCTAACAAAGGAAGACGGCGTGGGGGGCACGAGTCCTAGCGGGCCGGATCAGCGCGTTGCACATCAGCGGTCAATCTGCAGCAATTGTTTGGACTTTTATTTGTATAGCTGGTCTAATTTTTGGTATTACGAATGTAAAATTGACGTAAACATTTATTTTATTTTTATTCTTTATTTATTTTCCGGTATTTGTTATTGCATTGATAAACGCACAATATGATTTCTTTTAACAAAGTCAATAAAGGGAAAATACGTTTTTGTTGGATATAGTTAGTGAAAAGCTGAAATTTTTTTTATACAATTTGTAATGTTCTTTGTGTTAGGATAACCAGTTTAGGTTCGGGGGATTATTCCTAACCCTAAATTATTAGGGCCGTTCCATTATCCTCCACCTATGGACCCGCCGTGTCCCATACTGGCTAACACCGGCACCGGCCAGTGCAGAACATGTTTTGTTTAGTGTCAAAACACCATCATGGACCACCCACCCACCACTCAAATTGCTATTTACAATATCTTAAAATTGTCTGGGATATATTCAATACTGGCACATAAAAGTAGAGTTTTTCAGTTTTTTTTACAGTAAAGTTCATTACAGTTCTACTTAAGTTATCATGGCTGAACAATTAAGTTCTCCTTTCCGACACCCACAATATTTAAGACAAGATGTCTCACAGCTGCAATACACGAGGTGCAGAAGGTCATCAAGCGCAAAAGCCTTAGAACTTAGTGTAGGTGTTAAAGTTTTCCTGTAACCTCCAGTTTATTTAATCTTTTCCATCTTCCAACCCCAATCTGTAGCATCCGATCTGTTACCAAGCCATGTCTGCACTTGCAAATAAACCCTGAACAAATGCTAATGGGCAGCTTCAGAAGTTGGGGGAAGCTTTACCTTACATTAGATTTTTTGCAAGTTTTGTGAACATGAAGTAACGAGCTTCATTGAGGTTCGTGTGCTTTTTCTGTTACGATAAAATCTTTCCCGTTTGTTTTCAGTTCTTCTTTGAAAGCATCTTGACGTAAAGAAACACCGACGCTTGTGTCCCGACAAAAAATTCTAAGAATAATTCAATATGTAAGGGATAATTATATAGAGTGCATACACTAATACGTCACTCAAAATCATTAGTCACTAAATAAATAATGCTTAAATTATAATGGTCACTATTTTTCGCATACTTATTATAATATAATATTATTATATATATTATTATTAATATATTATATTAATATTATAATAACGTATTATTATATTCCATGGATTCCTTATATATATTATGTATGTGTATTCCTTCTCCACGAGCTTACTTGTCTATATATACTATGTATCGCCTATTCCCTCTTCACGCTCTGACCATCGGCTCTGACTTGTGTCTACGCAAAAAGTTTGCGTGACGCGAGATTTCAGAAACATAGTCAAGCGAAAGTGCAGAAACGGGCCGTTAGAAGTTATCACTTCAAAAATGAAAAAATCTAATCAAATAAATGTTTACGTCAATTTTACTATCATAATACCCATAATGCTGCAGATTGACCGCTGATATGCAACGAACTGATCCGGCCCGCGAGGACTCGTGTGCCCTGGGCCACGCTGTCTTATTTTTGTCAGGCCGATTATGTCAAGTGGCTGCACTTAACATTTATAAAACTTATATCATTTTAAAGGTTAAAAAATACCCTACAAGTTTTATTTGTGAATTTTTTTTATAACTTCTCTCAAATTAATAAAAAATAGCTAAACATGTAATTATTGAATTAGAAAAGTTAATATTTTAACTTTAAATTTAAAAATACACGGAAAATAATTATTTTATAGCTTAAACGATATGAACATTTTTGATAGAGAATATAATAAGGATTACAATAACGAAATTAATATGACTCTATCGCTGTTTATCTCTTAGATATTGACAGTATAAAGAAGTCTTTTAAAAGTGAATTTTAAAGGGGGGAAGCAAGAGGGGGAGGGGCGGGAAAATATTCCTTATATAGTCAATTAACATCCATGAAAACATCAGCTTTTCACTAATTAGTTCCGACACAAACCTTTTATTGACTGGGCTATTCCCCTCGAAGCTATTTTGGTTAGTTTCACCCAAACAATATTTAAAGAGCACTATTAATTTTGAGTTTTAATACCGTTTATTTTGGTATGTCACAACGTAGCTAAGGATTATATTAGTAACATTTTTTGCACCTCAGCCTCCAGCCTAAGCTCGTTCCGCTCGCTTTGCGAGTGTCCATCTCGACCTTGGGCTCTCCGATTATGAACTGCTTCGCTTCGCTCGTAGAGGACAAACTCAGTTCTTATGGTAGGGTGGTCGATTTGGAGGAACCAGAAGTGCTATAAGGTTGTGTAAACAAGCAAAATTTGCATAATAATCTACTATACTTATTTGTTTAGATAAACCCAAAAAACGTTTCATTTGAGTACGAAAAATAAAAAATTTACTTTCTGTCAAATAGCGTTTTTCCGGTTGTTAGTTTTTATTGGCTAACGAACTATTTAGCTACTCAGCTATTCAAGCATATAAATAAATATAATTTTGGAAATTCACTCAAATCACGTCAGCGGTTTAACTGCGTGTTTGAGTTATTTTAAAATCAACATCTATTTTATAAAAATAAAATCAACCCAAACAAAATGAATCCTTTTATATAAAATTTGTTTATTAAATTTGAATATTTAACAACATAAAGCTTTCTCTCGCGTTGCAGTTATTCACCGGTTGACCTAAATATAGGTCAAATCAATACTCAGTCCCCTAAACCTTCCTAGCTCCCTGATACGTTGGCCCCGTCACATTGTGCATCTCCCAGACCTGGCAACGTCGCGACCCTGAAGTTCGGCGATACACGATACTCCCTCACACTTCTGCGATCCTGATCACCGCTGGGCCTTCGTCGGAGTCCCCAACCGAAAATTTCCCACACCCAAGCGGGTTTTACCCACCCTTTCGTTTCAACAGAGGTACATTGCGACCCCATTCCTCCCACAGAGCATGCGCAGCGCATCCGTAATCCTCTTGTATCCGAATTGAGTTGTAAGGCTATGTTGTAAACGTTGTAAATAGAGAAAATATTGTAAAATCGCTTCCAACCTTTTACCCTGGTGAAAGGATGGAAAGGAACGGCAGTTTGTACCTCAACCACATACAAAGGCGTACGACTTATCATTTTTAGATGTTTTCTGAGCTATTTACATGTGCAAAATATGGAGAGTTAGAAATAATTCGATCAAGCAGATGAACCCTGACGTGAGTCGATCAAATTTTCAAAAATAAGTTTATACGTTTCACGCTTTCTACCAACTATGTGGGAAATTGGTCTACTCACGAAGGCATTGAATAGCTGCTGCCTACGTGTGTGAAATATATAAGTAGAATTTGTTAGAATCTCAGCCTCCAATCCCGGCTCACGAGCTGCTTCGTTCCGCTCGCAGCAGAAAAACTCGCTTTGCGGCCTAGGATTTTTAGCTGCTTCGCTGTTTGCATACCGGGCTTCGGCCACATAACAGAAACTCCACGGTAAAGTACCCCTCGTGTATTTGAACCTAGTACTTTTATGGTATTTCACGTTTAGATTGATTTTGGGGGAACCAGACCAGCTATAAGGTCATGTAAAAAGCAAAATGTACGAAATAATCTCCTACATTGATTTTGTTAGATAAACCTCCCAAAAAGTTTCATTCTAGTACAACAAATTTTACTGCCTGTTAAAAAACGTAATTCTCGTTGTTGGATTTTGTGACTAACGAACTCGTACGAACGACTTAGAAAACCAACATGTGTTCACATTTGGATAAAATCGAACTTAAAAAATCCGGCCGTTAGAGTGTGAACACATAATTACAGCTTATATATATTGACACAAGTTATTCAATTTTTATTGACATCCGAAAACATGTTCTGAAGATCATGATCGGTGCTCATTGACCACTCCCAACCTTATTATAATGGACTCATTATAATAATCACTGCAATAAATAGCTCACCTTTTTTACGAAAATTCTCTAAAAGTGGCAAAAGTTACATAAAAAAAGAAAAGTATTTTTTAAAGTAAATCGGAGCAAACATAAAAACCTTCCCTCTTAATAATAGAGAATTGTTTAATTAATAATATTAAGAGAATACTTTTAGAATGTATGAAAGAAAATTTTGTGTTTCAGGTTCCAGAAGGCGTGTATTGCTTATGGCGTGAACGATGTAGACCTGTTCCAAACATGTGATCTATGGGACCGCAAGAACGTCGTCGCGGTCACAATGACCATCTTCGCTATTGGCAGGACGGTAAACCAATTACATATACATTCTTTAGTTTATAGGACTAACAGCCATTTCAGGGCATAGACATTTTTTAATGAAAGCGAACAATATTTACTGGACAACTCTGGTGGTACGAGTGGTTGAAAATTTGAAAATAAAAGCGAGAAATTAAATTTCAGATATATATCTAAAGATCAAATGTCAGTGTTGTCAATGGCCTTTCACACTACTAATCGTGATAATTGTTTGAACATTTCGCAATTGAGACTGTCGCTTTGTTTGCAGATATGATTGAAAAGAATGTAGGGTAGATATTGAGAAATCATTGGTCCAAAAACGTATAGAGTGAGTTTCGACCAAATCAAATTACGTTTCCTATGTATGCTTACATACGTGATCAGTTACGTGCCAGTAAACATATAAACCACGAGTTCCTCCAGTTCGTTTGAGGCAAATTTCACGACCATGAGTACATTAATTTTACCTAAAATATTTTCTAGAACATTATTTATACTTTAAATGCAAATAATCGAAATGCAAAGGGGTTTCTCTCCTATATAATATAACTTAAGAGTAGTATGTGCCAAGTGTTAGGTCTAGCTTTGCAGCCCGTTTCTGGTTTCTGAACATTCTGTAACGGAAGTTCTTTTGATGGTACAAAATCGACTGGAACATTTAGGACATTCTCGAACATCAGACATGGAGTAACCATTTGGGGTAATTCTTTAGAATCGATTCAAATTTTTCGTGTAAAAAAATAATAATAAAGATTCATGTAGAAAATTTTTTTTTAAATCAAATTTTTAACCCTGTGATGTATTTACATTTTGAACGTTTTGCTGTATTTTAAATCCAACAAGAGTGGTGTCCGTCTGCACCATAATTAATAGTTCTTCCGTCAGCAAATACTGCAATACCCACTTCATAGTCTGAATGTGTTTGAACATGGAGTGTATTACTCGGGTTTGAAGTTGTACAATTGACCGCCTCAGTATTTGAAAAAAAATATTCTGTCAATGTATTTGAGAAAATTTATTTAAAATACCTCACTGAGTGGGTATTTTACTTCATGGGAAAATAATTGAACGGAACCACTGTTGTTTGGTTCCTTAAGAATTTGTTGGTATTGTACTAACTTTTGTTTTGTCTCTAATAATGGTGCCTATGCGCTTTTATATCTTGTATATTTATTGTTCAATCTGATTTCAAATATCCTATTTGTTAAAATGTTTATGTATTAAGTGTAGGACAAGTCATATGTATACTTCAGCTTTGTTGAACTTTGTAATGCCATAAACGAGGTAAATAAATAAAATAATATAAAAACAATATGGAAGATTCTATAACACTCTGGAAAATTCTCCAACATTCTAGAACATTCCGTCTGGAACAGTGTAGAATATTCTGGGAACATTCTGGAAGCTTCAAGAACATTCAGGATGGATATCAGCAACTGAGATTTCTTGAATTCACTTTTTAAAATTTACAGAGATATTTGAATTATACTCTCGAAACCTTTGTTAATATTTTGTGTATACAGAAAACAAATGACAGAATAAACAGTTATATTCATACAAATAAGGTTAATAATACGAGACAATAGAATTACAAATATTTTTTTAGTTTCTGGGATCTAAAATGTTAAATTTCATTTAGTTTATTTATATTATATGGTTTTATACTTGATAGTTGCCTCCGTAGTGTAAACGAGAGTGTGATTTGTTTTCGTATAAATAAACTAAAAAGTTTCATAAGTGTGAACATTCTGAGGCTTTTTGTTATTCATTTTAAATTTTATTTTCAGTGTTACAAGCATCCAGAATTCCGCGGACCTTTCCTAGGACCAAGACCTTCCGAGGAAAATCGAAGAGAATGGTCAGAACAACAGCTGAGAGCTGGTGAGTGTGTTATCGGCCTGCAAGCAGGGACCAACAAGGGAGCCAACCAGTCCGGTCAAAACTTCGGCGCTTCCCGTAAAATCATTTTCGGAAAGTAAATTCCCTTTTTATCAACGTTCTCTTAAAATTGTTCAACTCCTGCAACTTTTCCCACTAACGAACGAAAACGATGGATCAAAACTATGCGATTGGAGTGAATCTGGAGAAGAAATGTTAAGGAAAAATAAATAGGTCTACGTTACACAAATTTTGGACTTTTTATTTAAATTAAGTGGAATACCATTTACGTTTCGAAAAAGGTACTAGTTGTGAAATTTTATTTTTGATACTAAAGAAGTAAGAAATTCTTTTTTAATTTAAGAATTATTAGTATTAATTAAATAAATATATTTTTAATATAAATAAATAATGTATAGGTAATGTAAGTAATATTAGGCACATCTAAGGTATTGACCATGTTCTGACAGGATAACTTATTTATTCTTTTATATACTATATCATCACATTTCATTTATTAATTGTAGTTTAAAAGATCCAAATAATTCTCAAGGTTTTAAACCTTTATTTGTATTTTGACTGTATATTTCCAACGATATTATTTAATATAAAGATACAGTTGTAATAAAGAATACCATAAACAAATGTACTTCTAATTTGTTCCCTTTATTGAGTTCTAATCCATTTGCCTCTAGACAGGTTTTATCTTAACTGTGTGCAATGCAATACCACTCGAGTAAAAGTACCGAATCCTTGAGAAGGCTGGCGTATGATATTTTATTGGTAAAGCGCTAGAATGGTTGTATAAACTTTCGATTTTACTAATGCCGGTCTTATTTTTAGTTTCCATCATATGCGTACGACATTTAAATTTGCAAAAATCTCCAATGTATAGTTAGAAGGTAACCAAATTTGCCCCGATGTTATACTGCTATCAACTAACGATACTGAAAATCATGTTTTCGTCTTGTTTATAAGCAAAACTCTTTAGTAAAAATATATAATTTACAATTTTTGCCACCAACGAATTATAGCGTAGATGTTCATGAATAATGTCCAGCAAATTACAAAAGGTTATCTTCAAAATTCGATGAAAGATAAATTATATTGAAGAGGACTGTATGGGGCTATTTCGTCCTGGTATTACACACCCTTAATCGAAGACAAAAAATCCTATCCTATTCATGTTAATTTTTTTATAATAAACTGAGAAATGTTGACTAGTCAAGAACTGCATACATATCAATACACAGATATTGTAAAATGGAACAATATCGATTTCACTCTAGGCTGCTTTATCCAACCGCTGGTTCTGGGTCAGCATACGCTGCTTGCTGGTGATTTTACCAGCGGCTAGTTAGTAGCGGCTGCTAAACAGCCTAGTGTGGCCGCGGCTTTAATAATAGTAAACCCTAATATACAGTGTGAAAAAAATCATCACCAGTTCAGTAGGCGTAGCAAAGAAACGAATCAGTTTAAACGCCTAGTTCCAACTGATCCCATGCCATTTCAAAACAAAATAATTAAGTAAATATTTTTCAAAATCCAGTGTCCTGGACTGGACTTTTTTTAACTTTTAAGGACTGGGTTTTTGGAAAAAAGTTAATAGTAAACATTTAGAACAAAAACAAGCAGTAGCGTAAATTTCTTCGAGGCCATGTGCAGGCTATTATAGTCAGAGATATTAACCACATCGTTCAGATTTCGAATAATAAATCATTATCAGTTATAATATGTTTAATGCCTCGTTATTTAATATTCTTTCCACTTAAAGTTTTGTATAAATTTATATACCATGCTGCAATCTAAATATATTTCTGAAAGTACCTTCTGTAAATAGTTAAGTGGGAACCCACAAAGCTCTCCTATCTGAGGGGGAGTAAGGGAGGTTTATGAGAGAGCTCAAAAAGCTTCCGCACCTGATGCGTGATGATGGAGGCCTCAGAGGGAGCTCAACACGCTCCCGTACTTTAGGGGAGTTGAGGGAGTCTTAAGAGGAAACTTACCATGCTCACGTACCTGAGAGGTGCTCAAAGATCTAAGAGAGATCATATCACGCCCTTAAGTCAAACTGCTTTCAAAGCTGACAATTCTTTCTATTTAAACTACGATCTTACGTCTATTAAAATATGGCGACCAAAAAATATCGTATTTTTAAAGAAACGTGTTGTTAAAAGTGTTTTAAATGTTGAATTTTGTATTTTGTAAAACTTGTAGAAGTTTTGTAACAAAGGTTTACATTAACATCTTGGAATGTGGTTCTTATTTGTGACAAGGTTTAAGTCTTGTATGACAGCTATTCGTCATTAACATTGTGGAAAGTTTTGAAAGAATTGAAATAAAAGTTTAACTTATTCATTACTTTTTATAAACCAGAGTTGAACACTTGCATATTATACCGGATGTTTTTAACGACTGAATGCAAGCTTTTTCACCAAACGTTTTTCTGTTAGGTTTTTAAAATAAATTGTGTTAATACTTCATACGGTTGGTAGCATTTACACATTTTTTTGGATACTTTGATCCGTAGAATTGAGTAGAACCTCGTTTTCCTGTCATTTCTACCATAAAGTTATAAACAGTGCATGTATTTATGCGTTAACGTATATCCTTCATAAATCTGTAATAAACAAGTAAGTGTCAGCAATAAACACTAAATGGTCTTGGCTGCTCCCAATTAAATCAAACGTTTATTATAAAATTGAAATTTTGCCAGTTTCTTGACGTAATTTCGAAAGTGTTAAGTGACGTCACGCTTAAATTTACTTTTAACTAATGTATTTAATGACATTTAAATTCAGCCGAAAAATTATTGTTAAAATAAAAACGGGTTAAAGAAAGTGTTACTTAAACGTTGCGCATTAGTTCTTTGCTCATAAATTGTAAAAGTTATTATGAACTTATACTACTAAATAAAATAAAATGTGAAAACGTGTAATTAAGTAGATTAAGCTTTGGAAATATAGTTTTGTTTATTAAAGTAGTTCAGTGAATCTCATTCAGTGAAATGAACTAGTTCCCTTATGTAGTTCAATTAGTTCAATACTTATCGAATGAGAATATGTAGTGGTGATTTCTACATTGCATCGAATGGCTCAATACATTTAAATGAACTACTGTTATTGACAGCAACCAAAAGTGAACCGATTAGCAACTCAATATTAACATATGTTTTTGGTTTTACAAACTAATACCACGAAGTAACAATCCTTCAAACGTTGTTTAGAAAAATGACACGATGAGTATTTTCGGCGAAAGCTACTAGCATTTCCAGAGGCTAGACCCTCCCAACCTTCGACAAAAGGGAGTCCGGGGAAATGTTTGTACCTCAACCGGAAAACCTTTTAATATTTGGAAAGGAAATTCTGCTGTTTCGGTTAAATAATAATCCACACAACATAGAGTCTGTATCTTTACAACGTCAATGATTACACAAAGCTACATTAGGCCGCATCAAGTAGTGCACGCCTCAAAAGCTAATGCTTGAACTCTTGTAAAATATGAAATAGTTCAATCACGCACCTGAACCGCTGGCGTGAGTTGAATTAATTTAGAAATAAAGTTTATATGTTTTAGGGTTGTGATCAACTATTTGGGAAATTGGTCTACTCACAAATACGATGACTAGCTTCCTGAGTGTACGAAATATATTAGTAGAATTTGTTTGCACCTCAGCCTCCAGCCCCGGCTCACGAGCTGATTCGTTCCAATCGGATTATAAACTGCTTCGCTTCATTCGCAGCGGACATTAGGATTCCAACGGGGTACTTTTATGGTATTTTACGTTTTGATCGATTTTGGGGGAACCAGACGCTATAAGGTCATGTAGAACAATCTGCAGGCAGGGCCGGATTTAGCATTTTGGCGCCCTTAGGCCCAATAATTTTTCCACCCCCTAGTCTGGTTAAAGTTATGAGACGTATTACGTCACATGTTTTATATTTGTTGACGTTAATCAAAACTTTTAACTTCCAACAGTAACTGTAGCCAATGTTGACTTAAAGACAGCGAGTGGTTGCGATTAGTTTGTTTGCGTAGCATATCAGCTGATCCGGTGAAGGCTCGAGTGAGACGCTGGCTTGAGCAGAGTTAGGTCTGGACTGCAGCTGTTTGGTTCGCGGATAATTTGTGTGTGCAATTAAACTTAAACGTACATGTGCAAGTCGGTTGGATTTAGACTATAATGTTATAATAAATTTGTTAAATGGTGAACAACTATTGACGTTTAATATTACATTTTAGAGCGAAGTGAAATTTAATAAAACTGTTTTTATGTTTGTTGGACAAGTTTTATTCCATAGAATCGGGAACTTAATGTTATTTCATCTTACGCTAAAAATTTCGAGTTTACGTTGCACTATTGTCTTTTTTTTTGAGTTGCCATGCTCAGATGAAACGAGAAAAACATTAAGTTTTATTTTAATATCGCGAACTTGGTTTTTGCCGATATTCACGCCCTGACCCGTGCGCTGGCTGACATCGTGGGATTCTCACGGACAATTTGGAACAAGTTTTACGTCGCCACATACAGGTTTTTTTAGTTGAGCTAAGAGGAAAAGAAAACTATTTTACATAAAGAAACAGTTTTGATGACATTTGTGTTTTTCTTAATCTTCAACAATAACCAATATACATTATTAATTGGTAAAATCTTAACAGAAAAATATCGGCTAGATTTGAAACAGACTATACTTTATTGTTTTATTTATTGTTCTGTATTTAAAAATAATAAAATTACCAAACTATGTTTTTCGTGAAGTAATAAATTTAAATTTTGTAAAGGGCCCTATTCAACAAATGTTGTTTACAAAATTTGTTTTAATATAATCAATTATTTTTACGATGACGTCATCAATCATTAAGCATGCTTATTTATGCATGTTAGTAAAGAAGTTATTTTAGTTTATTTATTATTTTACATTAAATTTATCAATTAATTTGTAGCATTTAGTGAACCAGAATATTTTTATTTTCTTACTTTGAAATGGGTTTAGTAAATATGTCATGTATATATGTACTTTTTAATATTCTTAATGTAACGTAAAAGTATAGTTATTTTTATTTATAAGTTATAATTCTGATTTTAAGTTCCAGACAGATATTGTTTATTTTATTCTTTAAAGTTTTTCTTTTGCTGCCCAAGTATTGTTTTATTTTTGTATTGCACTCTGAAAAGATATTATATTTGTTTTAGTTATTTAGCGAATGAAATCTCAAATTCTTTTTAACCCTACTTGTACACCTCAGACCAGGTTGTTGATAACCTCGGCTTTTTCGTTGTCTTGGCCAGTAGTTAAAAAGAAAATATTAATGTCATTTTTTTTTTTAAATTACAAAATACTTAACTAAAATTTATAATAATTAAGACAACGTGGCGCTCTTATGTATATGTAAATTGTTCTAGATCTATTTTATTTTATTTTGTTCACAATAATTCATGGCATAAAACTTAATAAGAAAATACAGCTCACGCCCCTTCTCCACTGTAGCTAAGCCACTTTTTGTGTTTATATATTAATTTTTATTACAGGTGCGTAATAGTTACTTCCCCAAAAACCATTATTAAAAAATTATACCAGGCCTATATGTTAATTGTTTAAACACCACTCCACGATGCAATTTTATCATTGCAAGATTTTTGAGTAATTTACTTGATTCTGGGCTTAACAAACTGCCGTCTTAAAACCCTTTTAGTAATTTTATGTATTAAATAGTGAGTTCACGTTTGTAGTGCGTACGATGCGTACTGCTCGACGACAACCCTACAGCCAGTTCTCCCGTGTTTGAGATCAATGTTGTAACGAAGTTGATGCGTAATGTTGAAACATAGTTTAACTTTACCAACAATTATTTGTTCCATTGAATTTCAAAATCAGAATGATTTTTTTGTAATCAATTCAAAAAATATGTTAAGTTATGGCTATTTATTTTTATTTCTAGATATTTACAAAAATATGAGCCCACTGGGAGCTTGCGTCCATAGGCCCGGGCCTACGGGGCCTATTGGGAAATCCGGCCCTGTCTGCAGGATAATCTCTTGTATTTATTTTTTTTAGATAGAACTACAAAAAAGTTTAATTCTAGTAGGAACAATCTCAAAAAAATGTTTCTTCCGGATGTTGGATTCGTCCGTGCGACTCAGAAAAGCAACACGTGTATCAAATCGGACGTAAAATGATGCTGTTATAGTGCGAACACATACGTAAATAACATTTTTATTATTTAAGACTTCAATCACTACATAGTATGCGGTAAAATAAACAGTGCTGAAAATGTAGTAGTTTAGTGTTACAAATTTTAGGTAAGTCTCGTAGCGTTGTTGAAGATCTTCCAACATGTTGGTGAAAAGGGTTTGTTGCATGCTTCTGAGTTTTTTTCTACAAATATAAATGTAGGGTGTTATTCTGCATACTTTAATTTTTTATGCGACCTTATAGCTCGCTTGGTTCCCCTAAAATCTATCAAAACGTAAAATACTACAGAAGTACCGGTTCAAAGCCATGTGGTGGATTCTACCGTGGGGTTGGTGTGCGAAGCACGCAATGCTTTCTGTATTGAAGATACTCCCAATATGCGGAACCATTTTACAGATTCAGCACCGTCGTGAATAGACACATTTCACAAATTGTTGGTTGAAACCCTAAAACATAGGCTTATAAACTTAATTTTGGAAATTTGCTCAACTGACGTCAGCGGTTCAGCTGCGTGGTCGAATTATACAAAGCTCCGCAATGGTAGATGGTGGTAGATGCTTTCATTCATCTTTCCACACACATAATAGGTGATTAATGGTCGGGGATGTGAGATGGGTATAGTTCCTCGAGAAATCAGGCGGTTGCCAACCTTTCTTTTTTGAAGTAAAGCTATAGTGGCTACAGTGGAATGACAGGTGGCGCAATCTTGATGGAACTACTGTGAACCAAAAGCCAGATTTCTTGTAAAAGGTTGAAGGATGTTCTTTCTGTTATCTGGTTTACAGCGACAGCTTGCCCGTTATAATCAACGAAATACTTACCCAGAATGTGTTTTCCTGATTATTTAGCTAATTTAAAATGCAATGAGGTTAATTCATCTTGTAGGATTCACCGAACACTGCGAACAATAATTGTAATGTTACTTCGACTCGTATTAAATGCCGAAATATTGAAATCATGTGATCATTTTTTGTGTGTCTGTCTGTCTGTTACCACGATATGTGCACTCACAGACGTCGTTGAAAACTGGTGGTGGCAAAATATTTGTAATTTTATTTCGGAGAGTTGAAAAGCTTTTGAGCTTTCTAGCGTGAGTCGTAGCGCGTCGGATCGCGTTTTTGATCCCATTGGGATTCCACGTATTGGGATTCCAATACTGACTCTCGAAACTTACCTAAAACAACTAACCATTCGATTCAATTAAATCTAAGACACTTCATATTCTGTTGTAGATTGGTGGTTAAGATAGTATTAACTTTCAAATGAAATCTGAATTTAAATGGTGTATTTGACACTAGAATAAAGTTTTTTATATAATGTCATCGGATTTATTATAGATAACTTAGTTTGCATTTGCGTTGTTTCCATTTCTGTAAAATGTAATTATCAATTATCCTTTAATTACTCGGTAAATTATTTTGCTGTTTAGTTGCTGAATCGTTAAATTCTAATTAATTTCATATGTTTACTAAATATTTGTATGTTTGGATATGGGAAAACCGATTTTGAGAGTTATAAAGTCGTAGCGCGTCGGAATCACGTTTTTGGGTAAACATTTGGAAAATATTGGGTCCAAATTTTGAAAATACAGTGTGGGGTACAGTTTTATATGTTTTTGGGTATGGGAAAACCAATTTTGACAGTTATATATATATAAAAAAAAACACGAGCTGAAGTCTCGAAAAAGTATTCCATCTTTTCATCTTGTATTCATATTTCAAATATAATAAAAAATTTTTACGTTCTTTGTAAATAATTAATACTAAAGTTGGAAATTAAATATTTTCTTTTGTTCAACATAAATTATCATCTTTCATTTCATTACAATTTCTAAAATGTATTGAATTATATACGCCTAAATTTAATTATTATAAATTAAAGTCGGCCAAATTACATCCACTATTTAAAATATTTGTCATTTCACCTCAATTACATTCTAATAATTTATATTTATTTTATTTAAAATTTCCCTTGCTTAAGATTTTTTACAACAACGTTTGTATAACAGGTCGGTCATATTGGCTCACCCATTTTTAATATTTTGTATCAAAATTATTGTTATTAAAACATCTTAATTAGTTTCTAATAATTTCCAGTGAAATTTCTGTAAATTTGTATGTTTATTACTTTTTTTAAAGACAGTTTTTCTAAACATCGCGTCGGCCATATTGGATCAGCCATTTTGAAATTTGACATCAAATTCTGATTCATCTGACTCAAAACATGTACGTATAAATTTCAGAAAAATTTTCATAATTCATTAAGATTTTTAAATTTGTTTAAAAAACTAACAAACAATTTCCAACCAAAAAAAAAACTGGTCAACGTTTTACCTGAAGCCATTTACAAACGAAATCAAAAGATTTTGAACAAATACAAGCAGGACAGATTTATTTCCAAACAGTGCATGCTTTTGAGCTACATATGTCTCTTTCGTCTTCCCAGCAAAGATATTGTTTGGCAATATGGTTTAGGCTAAATTATTATTTTTCAACATAAGAAGAAAAGTTTGTGGGTATGATAATAACTAGAATACAATTTGTTAGTGTTCGGTGAAGCACGCAAGAACATTCATTAACAATGTAATATTTAATAAAGCATTCAAGAATAAAATGTGTAGAATTAAAATTGTCTGAAAAAATTAAAATAATATATCATAAACTATGCAATAAACTCTCACTGATACGTTTTATACAGTTTTAAACAAATATGTTCATCTCAATGTTGTTTTAGTTAACTGATAAAGGCCTAATATAAAATAAAACCACTTGTATTAAATTTTGGGAAGGCTTGACTACACGGTTGAGCTTACTATATACTATATTTCATTAAAACAAAGTCGATTACAAAATTTTGTTTTGATTAAAGATTATACTTACTGTTTTAGATGTGCTAAACGGGTATATTCTAGTACCAGATACAACAGGTACGGTACTTTCTAGTATCCAGATACAAATACCAGGTACAAAGTACCTGATATCTGGAGGTGTTTATTATTTTAGAGTATTCATACAACAAGAGGTACCTTACCTAGTACCTATGATATAAAGAATATTGTACCCACTACAAGTACCAACTAACTGATATATTTTTATAAGTAAATACCGGCTGCGTGCCACGCCAACCCCGTTGGAACCTTCTATACACACAATCATGCTATAATAATGGTGTACAATTAATAATAACCCCAAAGCTAAGATGGTAAATAATATTAAATATTCAAATCAAATTATTTCGTATATTTTATAACAGCAGTTATAATAAAGGTTAAAAGAACCAGCAAGACTCAGGCCTACACTTTAATAAATACCTAACCTAAAAGGTAGAAATACAAATAGTTTCTTTAAAGTGTGAAATCATGTGTTAATGGAAATATTAGAGCAAACAGCTTTTAAATCTGTTATTTTATTCAATTGGTTGCTATCAGTCTATTATTCATCAGTCTGTGCTTAACCTACGATTTTTCCGGCTAAATTTACAAGTATTGAAATAAAAACATGTTTTTATCAAAATTAATTATAGCCTATGTTACTCAGGGATAGTGAAGCTTTTTATTAGTAAAACTATTTTTTCATTCGGTTCAGTAGTTCTAGAGATTACCCCCTGCAAACAAACTAAAAAAAAACAAACAAAAAATGTTTTAACCTCTTTATAATATTAGTAGCCTATAGATTACATTTAAACATAGCGTTGTAGGTGAAGGTGAGTAGGGGGGAGGGGGTAGGTCTGATCATCTACGTCTACTCGCCTAGTTTACAAGTCACTCAAACAGTAATTAATTGCTCTGTAGTCTGTACCCTGTACCTTTATTCTGTCAGTGCAAGTAACTGTATCTGGATAATCTGGTATTATTTTTGTCCTCCCGTACCTGGTACAAGTACCTTCCAAGAAGTACCTGGTACAAAATACCAGGTACAGGTAAACAGGCCCACCTCTACTTACTGTAGAATTTCACTAATTCGAAATCGAAAGGAAAACAATTATTTTCGAACTAATGAAGTTTGAATTACCTAAATTTTTAATTATAGAGGCTATTGTACATACAATTCGAATTACAGAGGTAAAGCTTTATTTTAAGAATCCACTTTTTTAAATGTTTACAATTTTATGAATTTAAAAACAACAGTCAATAAAACAAGTAATGTACAAATTATAAAGTACTATTATTACTTTAATACAAGTTAGTGTTTACTATACGTTAAAAAAGTCTGTAACGTTTGACTGTTTTAATATGTTGTTTGATTGAATATTAATTGCGTTTTCAATCGTGATAACAATATCAATCGACTGTTCCACAAATAAATGTGTGGATAGATTCGATCGCGCGCGTAGCTTCCGTCAAAGTGAAAACGTGAACATTGTATTTAGTAAAGTCAAATCGTCTCCGGTGTGCCTATTTCAGGAAAACAATATAAAAGTTCTCCCTCACATTCTATATGTCTTTTTGTCGTACTGAATCCGAATTTAAACTTTACTACTTCCCACGGATATGCCTTCACAACGAAAATCACAAAAAAACCTCAAAATTTTCGACTTTTTAAAAGTTGTTTTGCCAAGAAGTCATAAAACTATGCACTTTTAGAGGTAGACTATCCTGTACAAAATTAAAGAACATTAAATTTCCTACAAAAAGCACGCGTCAAATGTATTTTTTGGAGCCACTGACATGAGTTGAGCTAATTTAAAAATTAACTTTTTATGTTTTAGGGATTCCACAAACTATTTGGGAAATTGGTCTACTCACAAGGGCACTAAGTAGCTGCCGGCGTGTACGAAATATATAAGTAGAATTTGTTTCCTTCTCAGCCTCCAGCTTTGGCTCAAGCGCTGCTTTGTTCCTCTCGTAGCGGAAAATTCGCTTTGCGAGATCGCACCCCTACCTTGGGATATGGACTGCTTCACTTTGCTCGCGGCGGACAAACGCTGTCCGAATATATATACATAATTCGATCACGGAGCTGAACCGCTGACGTGAGTTGGCCGAATTTTCAACATTAAATTTATATGTTTTAGTGATACAAAAAACTATTTAAGACTAAAAAAAAACTACAAGGGCACTAAGAAGCTACCTGCGTGTGCGAAATATATTACAGTAGTAGAATTGGTTTCCGCCTCAGACTCAAGCCCCGTCTCACGCGCTGCTTCGTTCTACTCGCAGCGGAAAAATTCGCTTTGCGAGTTCGTACATCGATCTTGCGGCCTTGGATTTGGACTGCTTTGCCTCGCTCGCAGCATCCACGTAATAGAAGCTGCCCCATGGTAAAATCCCCATCATGGATTTGAACCAAGTACTATTATGGTATTTTACGTTTCGATCGATTTTCGGGAAACCACTCGAGCTATAAGGTCGTTAAAAAACCAAAATATGCAAAATAATCTCCAATATTTAAATTTTACTCCAACCCTCAAAATGTTGCATGCTAGTACAAAAATCTAAAAATAGATTTACTTTCGGTTAAAATTTTTTTTTCATTTGTTGGATATTTTTGGCAAACAAACTCGTATGAGCCATTTAAAAATCTACCAAATTTTGACCAAATTGTACGTAAAATGTGGACGTTAGAGTGTGAATACATATAAAGTCTTAAAATGACGCCCTAAAACATGTTCTGGGGACTAGGATTGGTGTTCACTGGCCACTCCCTGCCTTAGTGGCCACCATAAGAGTCACTGCAATAATTCAGTTTTCCAATTTGAAATTTGCTAAGATTATTGTACAGTATTATAAACTATATAACAAACTCTCACTGATATATTCTATACAGTTTTAAACAAATGTTCATCGCAATGTTACGTGTTGTTAGGTTATTATCTATATATATAAAATTCAATGTATATGTTTGTACGTTTGTCTGTATGTTTGTCCTTTATGCGTTACCAAACCGTCCATCCGATTGCTTTGAAATTTTGCATAGTAACACAGGTTAACCCTGGGAAGGTTTTAGGCCATTTACCAAAGTCCTAGGACACTAGGGCTACGCCCCAGTGGCCCTCAAAGTTTCAATGTTAATCTTATGGAAGGTCAATCTTAAGGAAGAAGAAGAAATATTTCTTTTGATTTTATGAGAAACAGCTGTTCGTATGAAAAGCTTAAAACAGCTGATTTTGATCAACAACTTATTTGGATCAAAAACTGAATATAATTTTAGGTTAGGTAAATCAAGCAATGAGCAGAATCCCATTATAATTTACATCGGCCCTCAGGGATACGAATTACAGGCTTTCAAAGTTTCAAATTAAGCAATAGCAAAGCATTGCCGGGTCAGCTAGTTATTTTATAGTTTATTTTTTCTATAATTTACTATTTTCCTATTTTTCAATGAATCAAACACCAATTTGTGATAAATTTAAAAAGGCTTGTCATAGACGGTTGAGTCTAGAGGTACTATTTTTCAATGAATCAAACACCAATTTGTTATAAATTTTGGAAAGGCTTGTCATAGACGGTTGAGTCTAGAGGTACTATTTTTCAATGAATCAAACACTAATATAGGATAAATTTTGGAAAGGCTTGTCATAGACGGTTGAGTCTAGAGGTACTACTTTTCAATGAATCAAACACTAATATAGGATAAATTTGGGAAAGGATTGACATAGACGGTTGAGTTTAGAGGTACTATTTTTCAATGAATCAAACAC
>JAGFPH010001961.1:99311-118183 GCA_018207615.1 Philaenus spumarius
TGTCATAGACGGTTGAGTCTAGAGGTACTATTTTTCAATGAATCAAACACCAATTTGAGATATATTTTGGAAAGGCTTGTCATAGACGGTTGAGTCTAGAGGTACTATTTTTCAATAAATCAAACACCAATTTGTGTTGTGATACATTTTGGAAAGACTTGTCATTGATGGTTGAGTCTAGAGGTACTATTTTTCAATGAATCAAACACCAATTTGGGATAAAATTTGGAATGGCTTGTCATAGACGGTTGAGTGTAGAGGTACTATTTTTCAATGAGTCAAACACCAATTTGGGATAAAATTTGGAAAGGCTTGTCATAGACGGTTGAGCCTAAAGGTACTATTTGTCAATGAATCAAAATAAATAAACGACTACAGATTTATTTTGTATAAAGAATATATTTCTAAATTTGAACTAGCGACAGGGACTGTAGAAAGTATCGTGCCAGGAAACGCTTTACCCACTACGTATTCCCACTCTTCCCATCTGACCAAAGCTCAACTGAAGTGAGTTGAGCGAATTTCCAAAATTAAGTTTATGTTTTAGGGATTCGACCAACTATTTGGGAAATTGGTCTACTCACGAGGTCACTGAATAGCTGCCTGATGTGCGAAATACATTAGTAGAATTGGTTTGCCCCGGTTCACTCGCTGCTTTGTTCTGCTTGCAGTGGAAAAATACGCTTTCCAAGTTTGCACCTCCACCTTGAAGCCTATGATTTTGAACTGCTTTGCTTCGCCCGCAGCATCCTCGTAACAGAAGCTGCCCCACGGTAGGACCCGTAATGGATTTGAACCAAGTACTATAATGGTATTTTATGTTTTGATCTATTTTCGGGGAACTGCACGAGCTAGCTATAAGTCGTATAAAAACCAAAATGTGCAGAATAATCTCATTTATTTAAATTTTACTCATACTAATTGACATCAGATTTGTTTTGTATAAAGATTATGCAAATGAATTTTGGGAGTTGATACTAGCGACTGGGACTGGAAATAATGGAATGCTCCGCTCACACTATTAAGGGCATTCAATCCCGATATTGAATTTTTTTTAAATTGTCCAAGGAGGACTTTTTCAAATCTTATTTAGATACAAATACAAACAATATAATAAAATCTTCTCAACCAAAAGTGGTTAGAATTTTTTTTATAAACAAATTTCTAATTAAATGATGCAATTTAATAAAACTTATAGCAATTGAAAGAGTAATATTACAATTACTGTAACTTTATATTTTTAAGTGAAAAAAGATCTTTGAATAAGTACAGTATGTATAGAAATTGGAGCTTCTAAATGTTTTTAAATGAAACTAGTCAAAATACTCCCACTGCTTTCAGTTGGCTGACAATAATTTTAAACACTCACCATTTATTCTTCAAGTTATGTAAAAACGAAGCTTTATTTTTTTTAAATCTCAAAAATTTTATTTGAATGATATACAATATCAAAATGTCGATATTTTGAGATATTACAGTTTTCTAATTTTATTTATCACTTTAAAAAAGTATAAAATTTGTTTAACGTACGATATCAGATATTTATTGGTAATTGTTTTGAAGCTTGAGATGTGTACAATAAAATGCTCTAATTAGTAGGTCTACACTAAAAATGTTATAAAGTTTTGTTTTTGAAAGTAAGAAACAACTCAAAATGTTACTTTAAATAAACTTGATAAATGTTATTAAAATATAGCTTTTTGTTATCCCACCTAGTTGAGACTTGAAATGAAGTAAATCGAATAAAAATATGTTTCAATACATTTATGTGAAAGTACTCATTTTTGCAAAATTTCCTTTTTATATATAGTTTGAGGTATTATCGAGGTACAAAGGTCGTTAAAAATAAGTTTTTAGTAAATATTATGCAATTACAAAAAACAAATTCATTCCATTTTTATTCTGCAAAATAATAAAAACAGAAAAAAATTGGTATATAATATTCAACCCTCTATCTACCCTAACACTTATATAATTATACTAGCTGACCCGTATGGCGTTGCCCGTGGTGGTTGGTATTTTCAGTCTTTTTAACGTAATTGTATCCTTTTTAAGTGTTCAGTCAGTGAGTGGTATTTGGCTTTTATATTAAATAAACTGATCGTATGTAGGCCCCTTTAGAAGCCTAAATACCCCACACAGAACTAGTACCGCAAACTGTATCAGAAAGACGATAGGCCTATATTGAATACGACTAGATATAGAAGGCACTAAACCGTTTGATGTGGTTGCCTCCACTCTATACAGGTACTGATGCATTCAAAGCAGATTAATTTTCTAAGTGCGTTTCTACCGACTGTCAATAATAGATCTTAAATAATAAAAGCACTATTGTCATAATAATAAAAGATCTGAAATTATGATTTTAGTAACTTTGATCCCCTCAAACCCCTCCTAAAATTTCGAATTTTTTCATACCCTTTTTTAGTGAACACTTATGGCCCTAGAGGAAGCTACATACCAAATTTCATTCCAATCCGTTCGGTAGTTTTAAAGAAATCATGATTTAGTAATTTTTACCTCCCAAACCTCCCTAAAATTTCCAATTTAAAAAAACCCTTTTTTAGTGAACACTTATGGCCCTAGAGGAAGCTACATACCAAATTTCATTCCAATCCGTTCGGTAGTTTTGAAGAAATCGTTATTTAATAACTTTGACAACCCCAAATCCCCCTAAAATTTCGAATTTTTTTAAACCCTTTCTTAGCAAGCGTCTATTGCCCTGAGGAAGCTACATACCAAATTTCATTCCAATCTATTTGGTAATTTTGGAGAAATCGTGATTTAGTAATTTTTACCCCCCAAACCCCTCTAAAATTTCCAATTTTTTAAAACCCTTTTTTAGTGAACACTTATGGCCCTAGAGGAAGCTACATACCAAATTTTATTCCAATCCGTTCGGTAGTTTTGAAGAAATCGTGATTTAGTAATTTTTACCCCCCAAACCCCCTAAAATTTCCAATTTTTTAAAACCCTTTTTTAGTAAACACTTATGGCCCTAGAGGAAGCTAAATACCAAATGTCATTCCAATCCGTTAGGTAGTTTTGAAGAAATCGTGATTTAATAACTTTAATCCCCCCAAACCCCCCTAAAATTTTCATTTCAATCGGGTAGTTTTTGAGAAATCATGATGAGTGAGTGAGTGGTATTTCGCTTAAATATATATATAGATAAGTTATGTAAACAGTTATTGTACACTTTACTGTAATAATGATGACTGTTGTATGTAGCCCAGTCAATAAAGGCCGAAAATCGCCATTTGTCGCAATAAATTAGGGGAAAGCTGAATTTTTTATATGTGATAGACCCTTATGAGACATGTATTTTCTCAAAAGTCCCCATCTCTTTCCCTTGAGCTTCCCCCTCCACCCCCTTTGAAGTTTACAAATGCAGAGCTTCACAAGATTGCTTGCAATTTCGTTAATACTCATTTTAGCGAATTAATTTTTTGTACATTTGTTCCTTGATCTACATTAAACATATTTCGTTCTTATACATTTTTCGATAAAGTTGATATTAAAGGACCTATTAAACCACAAACACACAAAAAAAAAAGATTTCTCAAGGCATACTAATTTACTTTATTAACTATATTTTTTAAATTATTTAAAATACACAAAAATGTTACAAATAAAACTTGTAGTATGTATCTTTAGCTTTAATATGATGTGGATAATTACTTGTTTAAATTTATCGCTTGCTCTTGGGACGTCGTCAAAAAGAGCGCTTGCACGCCGCTCCAGTGGTCAGACGCAGGTTTTTTAACCGCTTCGCCGTGATATATTATGCACAATGGATGTTGCAATATAATTTTAGTAAATGTGTGAGCATAAATACTGTTTGTATATAATGTATTGTAAGTTTAGGTTTAGATTGTAAGTATATTAGGTAAGATTTTTTTATTACATTTATATATATAATTTAATGGTTATCCATTTAATTCAAATAATTTCAACAACAAATGCATTGGAAGTTTAATACTTGTATTTTAGCTATTTATAGTTTCGTTTTTACTTAGTATGCTTTTTCAAAAACAAAACACCTTGAATAAGTGAACACACAAATTTTATTTCGAATACCAGTTTTGGTTTGGGGGGCTAACCCTAATCTATTGAATGAAATAAATAGGGCTTTCCTAATGGAACCGCCTGTTCCGGATTGGCTTAAACCGGCAAAAGATTGGATTTCCATGTGCAAAAGAAAAGGATTAAAAAATATATGTTACATGGCATCATCAGGACCTCCCACCCACCCCATATATGTACAAGTCTTAAGTAGGCTCAAGTACAAATAAGTATTCTATTTATGGTACACTATAGCGAGATTCTAAATAATAACATTATTCGCAATATTTATTTTCATCTTTATATTGATTTTGGATTTATATTAATATTTAAAACTTGCAAATCACTGCAATAACAAATTAAGTGATAATTTCTACTGCATGTTGATTACCGTATTTTCACGCAGTATGACAACTTCCTTATGCAAAGTCATTTATATAGAACACGTAGAACTTCGGCAGTCTCGGTAGCTGAGAGACGATTCCGACATACAAACTTTATTTCATGACTAACTCAACACAACCGTGTACAAAGCTATCAGGAGAGTTAGTGTCTTTAGGCTCAGGTGTCATTTCAGACGAAAAAGTAAATTGTGACAATGCTTATGAAATTTTGAAACGGGATATGGAAAAAATGAAAGGAAAGAAATTTGGAGAATTGAAGCTAAAAAGGAAAGATATGGTCATGACCCAAGCAAGCCACAAGTCTGTAGCTATTCGAATTAACGAAGTTGCGGTAAACCCTTAACAACTTTTCAACCGGATCATATGTTTCTGAGACAGCCCAAGTAAGTTGAAGTTTTATTTTGGATACGAGTTAGCTTCACAGCCACCTTCTTTATTTGATGAAGTCTCACTACGTGAAGGATCAAAATCGTATTTCCTAAAAGTATTTACTGAGCGTATCACTAATGAATTACCTCAGGCAGGGGGATGATGTCAGCATAGACATTGATGGAGGCTTCCTTTTAAATTGTGTTTCTTGGCCATAGGAAGGAACTTGTGGATACATAATCCAGAATTATTGCTCCCATGTTATTAATAGATATGGAAAAAAACTGTAGTATTTGTTGTATATCCTAAAGAATCCACAAAAAAGGGAGAGGAACAGGTAAGAAACAAAACCTCATCGAGTGGCATCGACTTTGATAGAAACACTAAGTGCATTAAAAAACAAGAGGAATTTCTTTCAAGCAAGAGCAACAAAAAACAAATTATTATTGAACAGCTAAACAGATTATCGAATGCAATTGTACAGATACAGATCTGTCAGTGTTACTTGTGACCCTTGCACCACAGGATAAACCAATAATCTTTCAAAAGGTGTTTATGGTAAAACATCAACAGTTGTGTACTACAACGTAAATCAACTTATTGATTAACACAGCAGTATCTGGCGGGAGAAATGTATAGTGCGCTAAGAAAATTGTATTTATTAAGTGCTATTGTCCAGCTAAAGTGTTATTATATGTATACCATGCGTTAGTGAGTTCTCCCTTGGGTTATGGGTTGAGTTGTTGGGGTGGTACTTATCTCTCCACGCTCAAACCTATTATAACAATACAAAAACATATTGTAAGAGTAATCTCGAGGAAATCTAGACTCGAACACTCTTGGCCCATTTTTTCTAAATTAAAAATCTTACCGTTAAGACATATATGTATATTTTTAAAATTCTAAAGCTGTTCCGGGCAAAACATTATTATACTCAAAACAATAGTCGCACCACGTATCAACTAAGAAACAGTAATCAAATGGTAGTTCCTAAACCAAAACTTACTTTATACAGACACTTTTTTACTTTTAACGCTCCACGCCTCTACAATATGGTTTCATTATATGCTAGAAATGTTTTATTGGCAGGGTTTTTAAGAGATGTCAAAGCATTCCTGTTTTCTGTTGAGGATATTGAATCTTTTATCCAAGTTGTTGAATGACGCATAGTTGGCTCTAATAATTGCTAATGGCTTGTAAACTAAGTACTGTACTTGGCATGAATCCTGTATTTTGTGTAGAGCTAAAATATTGTTTTTTATTTAAGACTGTGATTACCTGGCAGGTGCAAATTAATTAAGTAAATAATTATTTTTTCTTTTTGTAATTTTATAATAACTAAATAGTGTAGTTTAATTTTGTTAATGTGGTTGAACGGCGACACAACTCTCTTTTTTTTCATTTTATTTTTCATTGCCAAGGAAATGTTGGAAGTCTCAAACAGGCAATGCCTAGGAGACCCCTATATTATTTATTATCACTAGACTTAGGTTTAAAAGGTTAATTTTTTTTATTTTTTAGCAGATATAAGAAAGAATTGTGTTTATTTTGTAAAAAAAAAGAATTGTATAGATGTTTGGTGGTAAATAAATAAATCATCATCATAAAAAAATTCAGCCAATTTAAAATGAGCCAACGCTTCATATATGAATGACATTTCTCCTTTTAGTGATTTCCCCTGCTGGAAAATACATACCTGCATTATCGATTTTTCCAGACAAACCATTGCTCGGACGAAAAAAATACATGTGACCTTTTTTATTGAAAAATACTTCCCCTACAAGGTGGTATTTTTTATTTTTATTTATCTTCATTCCAGATCGAAATATTAAGGAATATCGAAAAACATATTTAATCGATTTTTTTCGACTTTGGGAAATCGATAGACTGGTAAACTTTTTTTAATTTTAATCTACATACTTTAATGTACTTATAAAAAAAAATCAGTAATGTAAATTACTGGAACTTTTGGTCTAAAATTACCCCTACCGACTGGCCTAAAAGAGCATTGACTTCGAGCGGAACGTCAAATAGCGGTGACAAACGGTTTTGAAACGTTTTGTAAAAATATAATAAGTGCTAAGTGTTTTGGAGTATCGAAGATGACGAGGACCATGATCGGTGCTCATTAACCACAACCGACTTAGGTCTCACCATAAGAGTCACTGCATAGCTCACCTTTCCTATGGAAATCTATATCTATACTAATATTATATATATAGGTAAACTTTGTTTGTTTGTTTGTATGTAGGGGGTTATCTCTGGAACTACTGAACCGATTGAAAAAATAGTTATAATAATAAGAAAAAGCTTCTCTATCCCTGAGTAACGTATTATATAACTAATTTTTATAAAAACATTTTTATTTCAATATTTGTAAATTAAGTCGCACAAAATTCTTAGGTTAGGCCTAGTCTGATGAACCAACACGTATTTCTTGAATGTATTTACATTCATTACAACAGCAACGAATTGAATAAACTAACAGATAAAACAGTTGTTTGCTCTAATATTTTCATTAATACCTGATTTCAATCTTTGAAGCAATTATTTGTATTTCTAACTTTTAAAATGTTAGGAATGTTTAATAAGGTTAGGTTTTTATTAAAGTGTAGACCGGAACCTTGCTGGTTCTTTTAAACTTTATTAAACCGCTGCTATAAAATATACGAAATAATTTGATTTGAACATTGAACATTATTTACCATCTTAGCTTTGGGGTTATTATTAATCCTACATCTTTATTATATAAAAAAAAAAACATAACATGATTATGTGTGTAGAAGTTTCTAACGAGGTTGGCGTGCGGAGTACGCAGGAGTTTCCTCTATTTCACTAATAAAATTATATCATAAATTAAGCGGTAAACTCTCACTGATTATTCTATGCAGTTTTAAACAAATCTCCATCCCAATTTATGTGTTAAAAATTGAAACATTATTGAAAAATTTTTCATTTGGAAAAGGTTTGACTTTTAAAGACGGTTGAGCCTAGAAAATACTATATTTGAAATAAATAATCGACTAAATTTTAGAGATAACACAAACGGTAATTTTTCACCAATGGTTATAGGAGTTATCTTCACCAACGAATAACCGGTTATTTTGAAACTTATTTGAGACTCCTCCCAGTCCTTCTACATTCTAGAAGTTCTTGTTCTTTTATTGAACATCAACTATTTTTAACGTTTTCAATAACTTTGACTTTTTCACCTTTGAACTTTTGTAACAAAGCAGTTGTACGTCGTGTACGTGTTTTACTTTAATACGAGGAACATTTTTATGATATTATAATTTGCATACTGAGATTTTTTGAATATTTTAAAAGTGTTTTCCATTTTCGAAAAACATAAATACTGATATTTATATTCCATTAGCAACGTTTGAATAGCAAGCTACATTAAACTATCACATTTTATTCAATCTTATAAAATAATTGTAGTTTAAATTATATCTTAGCAAATGAATTAGACAATGTTTTAAAACGAAATTATTATTTTATTATTAGTTGTTATTTAAGGTTGAAACGAAATTGAAAAATTTTTTTCTTCTATAAAATATATTAAAATTGACTTATAAATCCAAATTTGGAATTAAAAATTCTGAAAAAAATCCACACAGCTAGTTTTTCTTTTTTTGTCCGACATAATAAAACTACTAAAACGGAGATGTACAACTCGAAAACGGTACGCTATAACGGAGAAAGTATTTAAGAACACTGTCGAATAATACGGAAACACGTGACAATTCTAATCGTTCCGCTGGTACAAGACACTAAAAATAACTGTACGACATAAACGGTTATAAAGAAACTGGTAATGGTAAAATAACTTGGTTGTAGGTGGTGGGAGAGAGAGAGAGAGTTAAGCCGTTGGGGAAATATGTTTATATGTTCAGCATTAAGCATCTTTTGTCAACTCAAACCGTTACACGTACCGGTAAAAAAAAGAACTATGATAAAAATATTCGTTACTGCTTATCACTCTTGGACTCTTGGTCTGAGTTAGTGATATGATAAAGTATGAAGCTCTATCTCTGTTTATGAAAACTAATTTTTGTTTCTTTGTCCCCTATATACTCAAAAACTATTCTACCGATTTTACCAAACATTTCACAGATTGTCCATATTAATTGCTAGGAGTGTTTGCTACAGGGGTTGAAATGGGATTGGTACCCCTATACAATAAATATAAACTGTACTAACTCTCTACTAGCTATAAATCTAAAATTGAGCAATATTTTTCTTAAGTGATATACAAAACCATCATTATGGATTACTTAAGTCAAAGAGATGGAATGAGATAGCCTTAAAATTAAATTATCATTTATACCCTTACCTTTTTTATATGCTCAAAAACTACTCAACCAATTTCACTAAACATTTCACAATTTACACATATTAATACAGTACTAGGATTGTTGAGAGAATATGGTCACTACTATCAAAAGAGATTATTATTGAGTAGTTACCCTAAAACAATAAAAATAAATTGTAATAACTTCCTACAAGATATAAAGCTAAATTTGTATAATATTATTCTTAAGCGACATAAAAAAAACCAAAAACATTTGCAATTCAATTACTTAAGTTATGGTTATATTATGGAATAACGACTCTTAAAATTAAAGAATAATTAAAATTGCATTGCTACCCATATAAAATAAACAAATAAATAAATTACTTTGACATTAAACACCCATATGTTTAATACGTGCTCTACCAACTCCCCTAATCATAAGCAAATTATTTTAACCACAAGTCACTTCAAAATTGATTTTTCAATACATTCACTAAATTGTGTTTGTTAATTTAATCTAAGTATATTTTTATGCTAAAGTCAATGCATTGTGGGGTCCACTGTAAAGTATAGGCCTACGAAGATTAAAATTTAAGTGAGTTTTGAAATTGGCAATATATGGTTTTGCCTAAATGACTTAATTAATAATATTATGGATTAAAATAATTGATTTCAATAGTTCCACGAAATCCACCTTCAAATCCTTGTGCAAGTCTTCGTTTCTTATGTACCATGGAGAATGTACTATGTTTCGAAGTATAGTATTCTATTTTGAAATTTTTGAATCATATTGGACATTAGTATGGTTGGTACATTCCAGAGTTATATACCATAGGTCCAAACAAGTTTTATCACTTGCTGATACATCAATTCTGAACGGATAGCTCTAACCAACAGCCATTGCATTTTTCTGTATTTTGTGTTTAGTTCATCTCTTTTTCTCTTGACATGAGCATTCCATCTCAATTTAGTGTTAAGGGTCATTCCGAGGTACTTGGCTGTGTTAGTATAAGAATTTCTCTGTGAATCAATTATTACTGGTACAGAAATTAATGAGTCGATTTCTTCTCATTTCATTTTATTCTCTACCTTTTCGTCCAGTTACTCAGTGCATTAATGGAGCTTTGTAATATATTTGTGGCATCTTCTACAGAATCCCCGACAGCCATTACGGCAGTATCATCCGCAAACATTGTCAGACACTGGACTATCTCATGTAAAGAGCAG
This sequence comes from Philaenus spumarius, assembly GCA_018207615.1. Taxonomy (NCBI): domain Eukaryota; kingdom Metazoa; phylum Arthropoda; class Insecta; order Hemiptera; family Aphrophoridae; genus Philaenus; species Philaenus spumarius. Next base: position 109,674 of record JAGFPH010001961.1, read on the forward strand.
ACACAATCCCGGTCCCAAAACACTTCCTTGTGGAACGTCAGCTGCAATTTTCTTGATACCAGAATACTCTTCCACAAACTTGACACTAAAGTGACGATCAGCTAAGAAAGATTTCATGATTTTATAAAACTGCTCCTCTTTTGAGCTTGAAAAATTTTGAAATTGGTAACCAACACTACATTAATTTGAAGGACATAGAAAAACAACATTTCAAAAAATAGGACCTATACCGAAGATTTTTTTAAATCATGAGAGCCGAAATATCTGACAAATCTTTGCCTATTAACACTGCTGAATCTATATAAACGAGTTATCTATTTAACAAACACATGAATTATACAATAAGTACAATATTGTATGAATTGCACAATAATAGGGAAATATTTATTGATCTTTACTTGAAAATCTTAACTGAAATAAACTCTTCAAATTTACAATGTTAAGAAAAAAATGTTAATGTTTCTTTTATATTTTTGTTTCCCAACCTGTAGTTAACTAAGTATAAAGTAAATAATATAATACAGTGTTCATAAAGTCCCTTTATCCCCATTTCATTATTTTTGTTACTGAAAATAAGTTAACAAAACTTTGTATATATCTTGAGTTGAATAACAGGATACTTTTTTGACATTTCTGACCCTCTATAATTGGGAGGGGGAGGGGTAAAAATTTCAAATATAAAGATAGGTCATGTAATACACCATCGAAAGCTTATTAAAAGAGAACCGAATGGCACAAACTAGAGCTTTTCTTGCTTCGTTTCAAAATAATAAATCAAAGTTCTGAAAATATTATTTTTATTTTACCTTCATCTCTTTTAATTATAACTAAAATGCTATCTTGTCTTTGTGGATGGTATTTAAACTCTATAAAATGTTGTTATAGAAATAATTTACGAAATAACCTTTGTTTGAAAAAGAAATTTTAGAACCATCAACAACCTACTTATTCCTAAAATTATCAAATTAATAACCTGTTTTGATGTTCTTCAAAAATTTAATTTTCCATAGCGTTGATTATTTAAGTTTAGCTGAGTGATTACGTTTTAGGAAATTTCATTGTAATTTGTTATTTTTAAACCTTCAAAGCCATTTAGTAAATCAAGTATAAAATTACTTTAATAAAAATTGGAACATCTTTTAGAAAATTTTAAGATTAGATTTGTTTACCAAATTTTTATAGAAATTAGTGAGGAAGTTTTAAATTCTTTGGCGCCATTTAAGACTCTAAGCAGACAGTTTTAAAATTGTAAACTTGTGTAGAAATCGTAACAAGTTTTAGGAAATTGTAAATACAAACACAAGTACCACTTGACAGTTTTAATTTTATTTAGAAAATTTCTTTAAGTTCCACATTTAATATAGGAATTCCAGCTGAAATATAAGACTCAATATTTAGGCCATTAGCTTCCATGCGAACTCTGGAGAACCCTTGCTCTCCCCACTCGGTGCCCCAGGTGTTTGCTATCAACCAGTAAGGGATGTCTTCTTCTTCTCCCCATCCGATCACCTTCACAGCAGTGTATCCTAGATATTCACCGATAACATGACTGTAGATACCTGCGCAATGTAAAGTAGTTAGTAGTTTAATAACAACAAAAGACAGTTTGGTGTAAAATGATGGGGATGTACAGCGAGGGTCTGATAGCGTCATCATCGTTCCAGGGGTTAGGAAGAGTATTATGTATGCCTTTTATATATCCCCAATGACAATATATGTTTATTTTGTCACCGATTCCAAAAAGAGAGATGTTTATAATATAATATAGTATATACATATATAATTTAAATGAATTAATGTTTCTGTAAGGGTTGATCTCAAGTCTCCTATGCAAGATTTGGACTGAGCTCAGGCAAAAAACTGGACTGATGGACTGATGAAATTTTATTAAATTGAACTGACTGATCAAACTGACATCAGTCCGAACCAACCGTGTGTATGATCGTCTCAGTTCAGTCGCTCGTCCAGCCATTCGCGCATGCGCAATGTTGTAGTTCCGCGCAGGTCCCAGAGACGTCTGCCCTGCACAACAGTCCACTGCTTTGTGTTTTCGTTACATTTTAGACTGTGGTGTACGTACTGTCTCGCTTCGACGTTTAACCGTGTTTATTTTGTGAGTTTTGTAAGTGGGGAAAGTATTTTTTGTGTGTTTTTTTTGCATGACTTCTTGTAGAAAAGACTTTTTACTGGCATTTATAGAAATTTTTAGAAATTTTAAGAATGCCTCTGGAAGTTAACCAGCAAAGATTACCACAACAAAAACAAACGGAATGAATCATACAAAATGCTTGTCGAAAAATTCCAATTGACTGGGGTGAAATTATACTAGAATACTTCAAATCTTCCCACGATCTTCCCGTTGCCAAGTATCTGAGTGTTGCGGTGAGTCTATCATGTGAAGTTATTGAGGGCCGCATAATTGTGTCTTCCTTCTTAATTAACGGAGATATTAGAAGTTCCAAATAGGTCTCATCGTCCATCCCCAAATAATTATACCAGTCTTTCGGATGAAAACGAAACTCTTTCAAAATATTAACATGCGAATTTTGTTCCCGCTTCAACAACCAATCCTTCACATACATATTTCGCATTCTTCTCCTCTTCCGTCTTTTTACAATCACACACACAACTGCACTATAATGTAACAAGAGTTCTTTGTCGGTAATTTTTCAACGGCAAACTGCTGACACAGTCAACTCAACTCGTGGCCTCGAGGTAGACTGATTTCAGGCAAAACTGACCGTGTGGAGGCGATTGGGGCCTTCAGTTTGAGTACTAAAGTACTACTGATCGTTTGTAGTGGACTTTAGACTGCCTTCAGTTGCGCCAGTTCACTCATATAAAAATAATTTGAAGATTGATAATTCGATCACTCTACACTGGACCGCTGACGTTAGTTGAGCGATTTTCCAAAATTAAGTTTATAATTATGTTTTAGGGATTCAACCAACTATTTCTGAAATTGGTCTACTCACGAAGGCGCTAAATGGCTGCCTGCGTGTACGAAATATATTGCTAGAATTTATTTGCAACTTATCGTCCAGATCTGGCTCACGTTCTGTTTGTTCCGCTCGCATCACTCAAACATTGTGATTTAAAAAATTCCGTTTATTTTTATGATTTGATCGATTTTGGGGGAACCTAACTGGACATAATGTCGTGTAAAAGAAAGGAAAAGGAAAACACGAAATGTGTAGAATAATCTCCTATATTATTTTTTTTAGATAAAACCCTAAAAATGTTTCATTATAGTACGAAAAATCTTAAAAAATTTGCTTTTGGTAAAAAAAAACTAATTTTTGGTGTTTCTGTATGTTAGATTTTTTTGATTAACGAAGTCGCCCGAGCTACTTAGAATACGAAGCTCATAATCCGAGCTCTTGGATTAAAATTTATTTTAAAGTTTCTGATTATATTATTATTTTGTTAAACTGATGGAGCTAGTCATCTGAGTATATTATAAATATTTATTCGTTTTCTATATCAATTACAACCAATTTCACATGACCAATAAGAAGTGTTCTTTATTATTGTTTTATACTAAAATCTAATTAAAAAAACATGCCTGTGTACTCAAAATGGTCAAAATTATTTCTCTGTGAAAGATTTAAAAAATGTGATCAGTAATATCTCTGTTTACCATAAATACATGCACACAATATCATACAAACTTACTTCTCTACAAATTCGTTGCTGTAATGGCAATGCATTTAACAATTAATTAAAAGAGTTTTCATAAATCCTATATATTCCTACATTGAATGATTTGCTCCTTTCTAAGAATAAACAAAAGTTTGAAAAACAAAATATTTAAAATTTGCTATTCACTTTTAAAATTATATTTACTATCTATCTACATTATTAATAACAAATCCCGGTTGATTTTGTAGTTCACTCCCGCACGATATTTATTTCCGGCAAACTGTTAAAAAATTATGGCCAAAAATACCTTAAACCAAAACTATCAACAATAACTATCAAATGCATTTTTGCATTTTAAATCCTTAAATAAGATTGTGTCGGAGAAAACAATGTCAAATATAAAAGTTGTAGAAAATAAATTTCCAATCACCAATGTGGTCTGAGAGTTTTCCTAAAATCTACCGTTTAACCGCTACAGATGTTGAAAGTTTAAAAAAACGCACAATTTTTGTGTTATAGCTACTAAACTAAGCGACCTACAGAATCTGCTCTGTGAAAGAACTCGGCTAGCTGAGTACCTTAAATCGAATACCAGTTTAAAGTAGTAAGCAGAAACGTGACCAAAAGAGGGCGAAAAAATCGTCTTTGGTCAATTAAAAGACAACTTATTTACAACTGAAAGATAAAAACTGAATTCACAACTTTTGTGTTATAGCTACTAAACTAAGCGACCTACAGAATCTGCTCTGTGAAAGAACTCGGCTAGCTGAGTACCTTAAATCGAATACCAGTTTAAAGTAGTAAGCAGAAACGTGATGGTCAATTAAAAGACAACTTATTTACAACTGGAAGATTTAAAACTGAATTCACAACTTTTGTGTTATAGCTACTAAACTAAGCGCTCTACAGAATCTGCTCTGTGAAAGAACTCGGCGAGCTGAGTGCCTCAAATCGAATACCAGTTTAAAGTAGTAAGCAGAAAAGTGATGGTCAATTAAAAGACAACTTATTTACAACTGGAAGATAAAAACTGAATTCACAACTTTTGTGTTATAGCTACTAAACTAAGCGACCTACAGAATCTGCTCTGTGAAAGAACTCGGCGAGCTGAGTGCCTCAAATCGAATACCAGTTTAAAGTAGTAAGCAGAAACGTGATGGTCAATTAAAAGACAACTTATTTACAACTGGAAGATAAAAACTGAATTCACAACTTTTGAACGAATAGCCTTCTTCGAATGTGGATTTCTTCTAAACCTTCCCGAAGAAATGCTGTAGGCCTATATTGAATGTTGGGTTAATGGCACTAACCAAAGCTTTATACGTTCAGCCTGTTTCAGTTGATGAAGTCAGAAAAAACAGACATCATGATTTTATTATAAATGTGTAAAGATTTAATGTATTTTACCTAACCCCATGTGTTAAATTGCCCTATCCCAGAAGTAATTTACTTTACATATCTATTGATTTAAAGAGTCCATAAGTTACGAATTGCATCACGCTTCAAACAGCTGTTTTTTTTAAGCTTAGATCAGCAGATTGTTTGTTTTAGCAGATTAATTTCATTACTACTAAACAAAATTGTATTGTTTAAATAACACTAACGTATACTTCTGAATTCGACTAACAAAAGTAAATTTGTACTTTCCCTATATTATAAAAATGAGTATAAGTATAGGTCTACATATAATATTATCATATGTATACTTTGGGAAATGAAAAAAAACTGCGTATTTCACATTTATAAAAATAAATCTCTGTTTCAGTTGCTAATTTCAATGTTTGATTAATAATATTAGTGCAATGTTTGGTTAATTATTAAATAATATACTAGTTAAAATGTCGTGTCGATTTTATTTATTGTACAAAGTTATGGAACATTCTGTAAGATATGGGGTTAGGTAAAATATTGTACTTTACTCGTGATAACTACAAACACCCCATTCGAATGATGCAAAGAAGATGTTTCATTAGTTGTAACGTAAATGCCTATTACTTTTATTTTCCCCAATGATAATTTATAGTAAGTGATAATTTGTGATTAAAGTAAGCTATTATTTGGAAACCCCAAAAGTCTGCGTGCGCAATAAATTAAAAGGACTTCGTTGGACCATCACAAACATAATTAACTAAGTTTAAGTATACTCCACACAGATGTGAAATTACATTGTTAAGTTATTACCTGAGTTATAGCACTGATAATCTTCGAAGATCTTTATCTCTGCAGTGACTGGTCCTCGGAAGAAGATTTCACGTTTGATAGCGTCCACTGTAGTTTCGATAAGGCAATATACTCTGGAAGCTGAGGCAAACAGTTTTATTATGAAAGGTTGAAAAAGTGACAAAACATATGTTTAACAGTTAGTTGGTAAAGTAATGTATAAACAAAAAATCTAACTTCGAAAATTAATTGACAAAAGCCAAACTTTGTGGTTGTATAAATTTCATATTAATTAGCTTAAAACCCAACATGTAAATGCAGTTTTGGAATACTTAAAAAATTCAAATATATAAATTTGAGCAAATCTATTTTTATATTTTAAAACTGAAAATAAGCCATATACAAAATAACAATTTAATTTATAGTTTTCGGGGTTTTTGTCTTTCAAGAAGTTTTATCCCTTATTCAGACATTGTAAGTTTTTTCTTGGGTTTTTCTTAATTTATCAAAGGCGTTTGACTGTGTATTGTATAGACTATAACTTTAAAAAGTTATCTCATTATGGTGTTGAGGGTAAGGTTTTTGAGTGATTTGCTCCTTTAAAAACGGTTTTTGTTGGCGGATATAAGATTTTTAGTAGGTTTTTGAGAATCTGCACTGGAATTCCGCAAGGTTCAATCCTGGGGACATTTATTTTCATAATATACAGGCTGTCCAGTAATTACGGGATCAAACTTCGGGGAATGGTTCTATGGGGTCCTGAAAAAGCTTTAATTTCCAGATATCCGCCATTTTGTTTTTTGTACAAAATAATACAAATCTAGAGAAACGGTTTGACTGATTGAGTTCAAACTTGGCATGAAGTTTAACCTAACAATAATATATATAAAAAAGCAATTAAATCCAATCATGCGTTTCAAAATGGCGGATATCTTAGAAACTAAGAGTTTCCGGGCCTATGTTTATCCCTTTTATCCTATGTTTAGAACCATTCCCCGAAGTTTGATCCCGTAATTACTGGATACCCTGTATATGAAAATGACCTGATATTTTGTGTGAAGCATTCTAAACTAATTCTTTCTTCTGCTGATGACACAACTGTTATAAAAATAAGCAAAGCTCAGCTGAAGCCATATTTAAAGTAAGATCTCGATGCTATGAGAATTTGGTTTAAGAAAAATTTTCTATTGTTGAATATAAATAAGGAACATCTTTTACAGTTTCTTGTAATACATTTCTTGTAATTAAAATGGAAATCACACTAACAAGACGGCAACATATTAATGATCTGATTTATAAATAAAATAAAATATTTTATGTAATTCTAACTTTAAAAAAAGTGAGTGACTGCACAATTTAATATGACATTATTTTTGACGAAAATTCAGCATATAGCAAGCAGGTATTTAGTTGCCTGCACAGAAACAAATTATTAAGGCTATTTTTAATCTAAATTATCATAAATACTGTGTACCAATCTTCCAAAAACATAAAATATTGCCGTTGCTATTTATATATATATAACATCTGGTGTTACATATTATATTGTTTCCTTTATTTGGTAATATGTAAATTTATTTGAAAGTTGACTAATTATTATTTAAATATTAATAGTGAAATTACAGCTTATGCAGCAAATCGAATTAATGGGGAAGGTCGTGCCTATTTAGACCTCTGTCTTACATTAGCTATGCATATAGTCTGTATGAACTAACCTGTCTCCTGACCCTCGGTCTACCTGAGACAGGCCCGGGTAATTCACCGCCGCCCGCAGCTATTTTCCTAATTCGTCACCTTTTAGCTTCCCCACTAGCTTAAGTAACTTTTTTACCCGAATCATAATTTCCGAAATTTTATCAATAGTCTTCCAAAGAAAAACGTTATTTATGAGAAATGTACTGTTATATAATATAAATTGTATAATGTAATAAATTGTTGCAACAATTAAGTAACACAGCAAGGGCGATTTCCGCGTAAACGGTGAATTTCACTAGATATGGAAATTCACCTCCATACCTTTTGGGCGAGTTCTAGCGGCGAAACGGTTAATCTTACATAAAATCGATTTGTGTAAGAAATGTAGGCAAATTTATCTACTTTAATTTTGTATAGTATGGGTTTGTAGAAAATGCTTCCTTTTTGAGATATAGGCCGAAAACTGAAAAAAGTGCCAAAATTTGGTCAAAAAGTGCCCAAAAAACAAAGTTTCGGGCAAAATTTTTACCAGCAAACTTCAAATTTGTGTTCAGCGACCCAAAAAACATAAATTGTGAGAAAATCAAAACTATAGCAAAACTTGTTTCTGAGGCCCCATATTCTTGCTAATATACCTAGCCTATAGCTTGTTTATTAAATCTGACACATTTACTTACCTTTGTAATTAATAGGGTTCATGTTTTTCTCATGGTAAGATGGTTGACAACCGACCGAACAAAGTGGTAAACTTTCGTTCTCCTGCTCTGTATTTTCAGCACACGGTTTTATTTGGTAAGGTTGGCAACCTTGCTAAACACAATACATATTAAATCTAGCCATCTAAATTACTTTGGTTGATCAATACACACATTTGACTATACAAACATTTATCAACATCTCTTATCACTCCCAATGTCGCAATAAATTGTCGGGATTCAAACATCTGTTGTTACACATCCTACTAATATTATAAATGTGAAAGTTTGTATGTTTGTTTGTTTGTTTGTTTGACT
>JAGFPH010001961.1:138183-149733 GCA_018207615.1 Philaenus spumarius
CCTATTCGTTTAACAGCTGATTTCACAAATCATCTGTAATACTTAAATAAACCCAGTGTAGATTATAGTTAGGGGTTATTATTATGTTGACAACTTGAATCGTTATAATTTCTTGTGAAGTTGATTTTTTTTATATATGAGTTATAGAACTAATGTATGGTATAATATACGTTATAATATTTGATTTGAGGTTATAAACTGTATATAAATAAAACCTTTTATCATCAACATATTTGTTTAAACAAATTTAAAGAAGAGATTCTATTCGTTTAACAGCTGATTTCACAAACCATCTGTAATACTTAAACAAACCCTGTGTAGATTATAGTTTGGGGTTATTATTATGTTGACAACTTCAATCGTTAGTTATAATTTCTTGTGAAGTTGATTTTTTTAAAAATATGAGTTATAGAACTAATGTATGGTATATTATTTCATTTGAGGTTATAAACTGTATATATATGGAACCTTTTATCATCAACATATTTGTTTATACATATTTAAAGAAGAGATACCTATTCGTTTAACAGCTGATTTCACAAAGCATCTGTAATACTTAAACAAACCCAGTGTAGATTATAGTTTGGGGTTACGCTGACAACTTTAATCGTTATAATTTCTTGTGAAGTTGATTTTTTTTAAATATGACTTATAGAACTGTATGTATGCTATAATATGCGTTATAATATTTGCTTTGAGGTTATAAACTGTATATAAATACAACCTTTTATCATCAATATATATTGGTTTATACAAATTTAAAGAAGAACTTCGGAAACATTCCTACATATTCGTATAACATATAAACTTATTCGATTATTAATTTCTTCACTATAATATTAATAACGTCTAAATCATTTGATCTATTAATATGAAATAAAAATCAATTTAAAGATAGTATTTGTTGTATCTTTCTTTAAATATATAATAACGTATGTAAAAATAAATGTTTAACAAACATTCATACAGTTTTGTAATCCTTATTATGGTACACATTTACCGAGTTAAAAATCCCCGTCACCATAGTTAAGTAGGTATAGATAAGTAGGCCTTAATGTTGTTTTTAAATAGTTTGTTTTTAAATAATGTATTTCTGATGTGTATCTAATTAATTAGCCTAGCACAACCTTTAAAAATGGATACCTTTACTTAGTCACTTTTGATTATTAGTCTATTGTTACTTTCCTTACCCTATACTAGGTAAGGTAAGTATTGCGATCGACCCAAAAATTCGATGTCGAGTTTTCATAATATCTTTACATTGCAAGGCCCCATGAGTCCAAAAAATGCATTTTTGGCAATTGGTCTGTCTGTGTGTCTGTGTGTCTGTGTGTGTGTGTGTGTGTGTGTGTCCGGAGTGCACAGGGCAAACGGCTGGACGGATCGAACTGAAATTTACAGGATATCTTCAAACATGTAAACAATTAAACCCATGTAAATTTGAAGCAAATCGGAGGTGGTGTCTTACCGTGGGAGCAGTTTTTAGCACATTTTTGGTATTTACTCCAAATTCCCTCTAACGATTTTGATTAAACTTTGCTTACATACTCTACTCCGACCCCCTTAACACCCTATGTACGCGAAAGACCGTTAAAAATTCGTTGAAAAAAGTTATTACAAAAACCAAGTTATTTTGTTTTTATCTCTGAAATGGCTGCTCCTATCGACTTGAAAATGGCCTCATTCGATTCAGCGTCCAAAATAATGTCAAAAACGATACCCCACTCAACTTTTTCCATTTTTTCAAAAATTGCCCCCAAAAAGGGCGTTTTTGGGGGTAAAAATTTTTTTTTAAACTAGCCGTATTTGGTATCAAATTTGACATTTTGTGAGGTTAGAAATCGATTGAGACCAAAATCAGGTCCGTGGGATTAACCGTTTTGAAGTTAGTACCGCTTTCTTCGAAACGGATACTCCTATTAACTCGAAAATGGTATCATCAATCTCTCGCTCGAGAAATTTGATAATTGATACAGCATCTATTTTGGTAAGGAAAGTTGTGTGATGTGCACACCAGATGTTTTTAGTTTGAAAAAGTTTTGGTTTTGGCGAGATTCGAACTAGCAGAGTCCATCACCATAGATTAGCGCCTTAGCCGGTTAGGTCACGAATGCACTGCTAGTTTAGTATATTTGAGTTGGGAATTATGTAAGTGTAACAGATTGTCCTACATCATAGGTTTAACCCGTTAACGTTATCACAATGTATAGTTTAATTGGTTATAGTACCTCTGAAATGGACATTGTGCTTCCTTATTTCGTAAGCTGTGTAAAAATGGACATTATGCTTCCTCATTTCATAAGTTGTGTTAAAAAGTTTACACTTCTCCAGTGTGGTCTTAAGCACACAATTTACATTTGTTCTTGTTATTTAATTAACTGAAATTTATTTAATAAACTGGCTGTTTTTTAACATTTTTACTTCCATATATATATATACTCTAACTTTACTATTCATATACTTTAAAACTGTTATTTCATTTCATTTATTTAATCTAAGGTGTGAAATCTTCCACCCTCCCTTTTAAGTACTATTCAAACTTTTTACTTTATTTTACTTTAAAACGTTACTTGTTCCATTTAAAATTTATCGAACTTTATTTTTGTCTACTTCAATGACGTATAAACTTCGTCATTTTAGCCATTTTCTAAAATACTCAAAATTCATTAATGCCTTATATAACATTTCTTTTGGTCTACTTCTGTAGAATCCAAAAATACCTTTCTTTATAATTTTCGTGCAACTTTGAAATTTTCCTTTAATTTTAATATTTGAATATTTAAGCATTATTTACTATTATGATTTGAGAATTAGATGGTTAACACATACTCTTTTCCCGTAATGCATTTTCCCCAGAAAAAAACCAAATTCATAACTTCCTGAATCCTGGTATTCCCTAAAAAATTATTACATCAAGGGTAAGTTATTTTACTTCTCCAGACAAGTCAGAGTTCAACTTTTTCTCAGATAAAGCCCTACTCACCCCGACTTGTCAGCCTTTGCACTCCATACGTTCAGTTGCCCTTGCTGACTTAGAAAAATCGAGTTTTACACGATTTTTGTAAAATCCGAAAATCCCAAGAATTAAATGGGCCCTTTCCGATGTAATGTATTTTTGAAAATAACGCTCCAAATTTTGTTTAAACAGTTATTATGCAAAATTAATATCTGCAACTGGGCCCACCGGCCCACCATGTGCGTAGTTAATCTACATGCAATTAACTGTCATCCACACAATTCCAAAGTTTGAACTATTAAAATGTCAAATTATAAATTTAAAACAATAAATTTTTCCGTGATAAAAAAATCCTAGTAAAATATGCATAGATTAAGACTTACAAAGTCTCATTTTAAAGATTTTAAAATTTACTACAACTTTTAAATTGAAAGTATAGCTTTTCGTCCAAAATATAAACAAAAAAAAAAAAAGACAAGGTTTTCACGGTTTTTGTTGTTTAAAAAATTCTACAATAAAAAAGTCACTGTTTCCGAAGGTGTAATTTTCATCTACAAATTACAGTATTCTTCAAGTCATAACGCAATCGGTTTGCTGCTATTTTTTTACATACACAAATCTCTATTGACTGGTCTAGTGGCTGAAGTGCAAACAAATTCTACTAATATATTTCGTACAAGGAGGCAGCTATTCAATGAATTCGTGTAGCGTTTTAAAATAAGGCGCGCTACGATTTAAACCGAAACATAACTTAGAACCTACAACGCATGCGCGGCGACTTCCACTAGTCACGTAAGCAATAACGATTCTTTTTCTTTAATCGACTTACAACATGGCCTGACGTTCTAAAACCATAACTCAGTAATTAATACGTTTGTTAATACAAATAAAAGAATAGTAAGCGATACTTGGATCAGTTAAGTTGTTCAGTTAAAACAGTGTAGTAAATCGATGTAGTGTTTTGTGTAATGTGACGTGAAGTGAATTAATTGTAACACTTAATAGCAGAATAACTGGCCATGTTTGTTACCTTGCAAATTTCTAACCGGCGGAAATGATTACTTCTCTCTTACCAGGTAAAGAATTCAAATAAACCTATTAAACAATTTTTCATCTGAGTTTGCTATAAAAATGTATATTGTCTGAATTTAACTGTAACTATATCTCTACATTTTACAGAGTAATTTTCTGTCAACTAAATTTAGCCTAAGACAGCCTATCTTTTAATATCATTACATAGCCTATAAGCCTTAATCAAAGTGCAGTTTAAGATTTAGTAGCCTTTTAGAGCCATATAAAAGAAAAATATATTAATAGTGTAATAGTGTCTATTCAAAGTATTTCTTTAATTAATTTCATAAAATCATAAGTTACAATACAATTTCATACATGAAGTTACAATACAGTTTCATACAGGATGTTACAATGCAGTTTTATATATGATTTTAGACATGACCGTTTTTTTATGAGCAACCTTGAACTTGAAAAACTAAGTGCATGAGTTCTGAAACTAAATCATGTTGTACTTTGTTCGTAGTGAAACCACTGGTTCAAGAATCACCTGTTGTTCTACATGAACTGAACATTTCTGTCTTTCCACCGTCTTCGCAAAGAACAATTTGTGTGCAATAGTAACTGAAGTGCAATATCACTGATCACATATAAATGATACTTGATTTCGAATTAGCTATTACTTTTTTAAATAAATCAACCAACAAAGGCTATTCTAACTAATATTAATCTAACAAAGGCTATAAACAAACATTTTATTTTATTAAACAAAACTTGGATGGGATAGCTAGCATTTTAGACCTTACAATCCCAAAGGGTATTTCAAAATTAAATTTTTTTATTACATGAGAGACGTCTCAATAAAATTAAACTCCATTATTTTTATTACTTAATTTTTGTTTAGTATTAAGGTTGGCTAAAGAAATAAAAGTTATTAGTAAAACCATGGTAAATGTATTTAATATTGTAAATTTGTAAATGCAACAAATTGTATTTTTTTTTTATTTTGATTATAAATAGGGAGGGTTTTTCAAATTTTACTTTTGGGGAGGGATTTTTTTTTTGAACTTAACTAAATTAATATTGTAAATGTAAATTTTCTTTAAAAATCTTTGTACATTTTGTACTTAAGGGCATATAAATTTTTATCTTTTCTCTTAAGGGCATATCAGTTTAAAAAGTATATTAATTTAAAGTAAAGTTTAATAAACAAACTGTTTATTATGTCAATTGTATTTATTGTGATTTCCTGTAAATAGCTAACTCAGGTGTTTGAAAACGGCTTTAAATAAGGTAAGGTTACAGACAATTAGTCATTGTAAAATTTTTTATTTATTTTTTATTTCTCTAGTTATGTACCATCTTAGTTTCTGCCCAGTACGCATTCCTAAATCGTTTGTTCCCTTTTGGATGGTACATTCGTTAGTAGACCAATTTCCCAAATTGTCGGTTAAAGTCTTAAAACGTTTTGAAAATTCCCTCAATTCACGTGAGTTTTTATTATTTAACCAAACAGATTAATTTGTAAACTACTTACAATCAAGTTAAAGTTGATTAATCATAATATCAACATAATGTGTGGAAGTTGTTAAGTCTCAATATCAATACCTTTAATCCAATTTAATACACTTTAAATTAATCTGGAATTAATATTATAAAAAGGTTTTTATTCGAACTCAACAGTGTGAATTATGGGCGCTTCGCTTCGAGAGTTTGGTACCAGGTCGTTTGCTTGACTAATGGCGTCCAAGAGACTTAGAAAAATAAATCTGACTTACAGTGGGGCCGTTAGGTCATACAAAACGTATATTATACTTATACTCGTGTGTGTGTATATATATATATCATTTTTAATAACAACCCAAAACTTGTTCTGGGGACCATGATCAGTGCTAATTGACAATGCCTGACCTTACGTCTCAACATATGAGTCACTGCAATAGGTCTTTCCTATGAAAATTCGCTAAAACTATATTTTTATAAATCTTCCAATCTTACCCGTGGTTGTCCGTTCTGAGATCCAGACACAATCCCGTTGTCTTGGAAGTACATCCATGCGTTCAAAGAATGACCTCCTTCACATCCGTTACCATCGCTGCAAGAGAGGACTTGCTGTGCTGAAAGTTGAATATTGATTTCACCACCGGAATGTATACATAATCTGTCAGAGAAAGCCGAAGCTGAGCTCACTGCCTTGAACAGAAGAAATCCTAATTGTATAAAACAAATGAAATTATACGTGGACTCAAGATATGAAGTAGAAACACATTGGATAGAGAGATAATTAGGAATATTAAGTAAGTTATTGTGATCACCATACCCAACTAGCTTGACAGTTGCAGCCTTGGTCCAAAGGTTCTCTAAGAGAAGAACAGGTTTGGTAGACTTTACGGCTGTCAAACGACGAAGGCAACTTACAGTCAACACATTCTTCAGGAGGTGCTTCCATGGTGATGCTCTCTTTCAACCAGCTGTAGCCGACTTTAGGATAAGGAATAATCTGGGCATCCGGTATAGCCTGAAAGTTAGTGACTGATGTAGATTTTGGGAATATTAAGGCACATTTAATAGTAATAAAAAGAAAAACATCAAATGAACTCTGTAAAATTTATTTTAAACTTTTCATTTATATAATTACCTTCCAACTATTTGTTCGATTTAAGTTTATTAGAAAACTAATTTGATTGCATCCAAGTCCTTCATCGGGTTTAAAGACCTTAGTAAAATTAAGAAAAGCAATCTTATTTCTCGGAGGATATTCTTTTGCAAGAGGTTCACCGGGAGAAACAACTGGTTGAGCTCTCTCTCCTAGTTCAGTAAACTGTTGATTCAATGTGGAAGGTGTTTGATCGTTATTTGATTCATCATGTAGTTCACTGTCTTCAGATGTATCGCTGGAAAGGTTTTGGGTGTAATTTGAGCGGGGTTTGTTAGAAGTTGACAGTTCATTGTCTGCAATTATAAAACTGGAAAGTAGTTGATCGCTGACTTCAAAATAATCGTTGGATAGTTTATTATCAGAACTGTTGTCGTTTAAAGTAAATAGTTCAGTAGTAAATGATTGGTCGTTGTTAGGAATTTGTCCACTGTTGAGAACAGAATCAACACCAATTAGGATATCTTTGAGAAAGGATAAAAAATCAACTGACATATTTGTATATGAAAGACGTTTGGTATATTTTATACCGGAAATTGATTGTCCGTTATTTGAATGTTCTACGTTTGAAGAGGATAGTTTAATATACGTAAATATTTTACTAGAAGGTACGTTTTTTGACTTGTTTTCATTGTAAAGAGAAAGCTCTCCTGAAAGTTTTCCATTGAACATTGGTTCACCACTCGTAGGTATTGTACTGGAAGGTGATAGTCCGTTATATTGAATGTGTGTACCGTTAAAATCAGTTTCAACACCAATGAGGTTTTCTTTGATCCAGGATAGAAGTGCACCCGACATATTTGGATAGGAAAGAGGTTTGTTATGTCTTTTAAGTCGATCATCAGAACATGTATTTTCTTTTGTTGTCTGAAAGAGTAATATTTCTTTAGAAAATAAATGGTCGAAGTTTGGCTGGTTTTTGTTGGAACTAGACTGTTCTTTATCAGTAAATATATCTATGGGAAATGGTCGTCTGCCATTTGACTGTTTTTTACTAGAAGGAAATAGTGTGCTACCTTCAAATATGTCACTTGAAAGTGATCGTTCGTTATTTAACTGGTCCTCATTGGAATAAATAGGTTCACTCTTTTTGTATATCCTACTGGAAACTGATGGTTCGTTATTTAACTGGTCTTTATTGGAATAAATTGG
Source organism: Philaenus spumarius (assembly GCA_018207615.1). Taxonomy (NCBI): domain Eukaryota; kingdom Metazoa; phylum Arthropoda; class Insecta; order Hemiptera; family Aphrophoridae; genus Philaenus; species Philaenus spumarius. Next base: position 145,959 of record JAGFPH010001961.1, read on the forward strand.
TTCACTCTTTTTATATATTCTACTGGAAACTGATTGTTCGTTATTTAACTGATTTTCATTGGAATAAATTGGTTCACTCTTTTTATATATTCTACTGGAGACTGATTGTTCTTCATTTGAATACTTTTTGTCTGTAAATGTTTCACTAGAAGTTACGGTTTTTGGCTTATTTTCATTGGAAAGAGAAAGTTCTTCTAAAAGTTTTTCAATGAGAATTGGTTCAGCACCCGTAGGTGTAGCACTGGAAGAAAGTTGTCCGTTGTTTCGTATTTGCGTACTGCTAAAATCAGTTTCAACACCAACGAGGTGTTCTTTAAGCCAGGATAAAAGTGGTCTAGACATATTTGAGTAGAAAATAGGGTTTTTATGACTTATAAGTTTATCACCAGAAGATACGTTTTCTTTTGTTGTCTGAATGCGAAATATTTCTTTTGCTTGAAGGTTGTCGTTGTGTTGTTGTGTTTGATTGTCTGCAAACATTAATTTCAGGTTATCTGCTACAACATACTGCTCTGAGGCTAGAAGTGCGCATAGGCTAAATACAAACACTGGCTTCATTTCCTGAAACACATTTAAATAACTCTTAACACAGTTGAATTTATTTGAAACCAACGTTAAATGTAATGTGCTGTAATAAAGTCTAAGGGGAGTGCTTCTTAATGGAGGTGTTAATTAACTATTTAATGGCTTTGTAATCGTACTTTTTACTAAACACATTAATAATGGAATCAGTTTTATACAAAATACTAGCTGACCCGGCAATGCTTCGCTATTGCATAATTATTTTGGTGAAATAAATGCGACAAATTATGATAATTTTGTGTGTCATAAGGATATGAATCGTAGGTTCTTAACCATGGCATTTATACCACTTCATAGCTGTACACCATTTACATGTCATCATAGGCCCTAGTTCAACTGTTTTGTGTTTGTGATAGTCGGTGTTGAAGTTGTAGTGAAACCCTGACATTAATTTTTCAGACCATGGAAGCACCTTTATGTGACATCTTTTAGAACTGTATTTTTGAATGCCAGCCATTTTGACCTGGGGATTTTGTTGACTGTACTTTTTGGAAGCCTCACGATGCCGGCCGGATTTTTATTGTATCTTTTGACAGCCTCGCGATTTACGGCAGGATGTTTTGCATTGTATCTTTTGACAGAGTCCCTATGTGCTTTAGCACAATTAGTATTAGAAAAACGTTTTTGCAGTTTTTTCTCAAGTTTCTGGGTGGTTTGAACAATGGAACAATAATCTGACTCAACAGTATCAGATGACAAACACGGTTCTGTCGACGGAGACTGAGAGTTTTGGAGATCATTGTATGCAAACTGCCCAATTTCCCCAACATTATCCTCCGCAATTTAAGAGGGAACGGGAGTATCAGGAATAGAAGGGTTTAGAGGAATGAGAACATCAAAATGATAAGCCCAACTGATGCACCAGTGCCTTGTGGTCAGTGAATAGGAAAGTGAAAGTGAGGGAGGGGCAAGGTACAGTTATTTGTGCCAGGTTTCTTGTTTTAAGGCTGTATACATTTTAAGAAATCGTGATCAGTCTGTAGGCAACAAAATAAAAAATCCAATTTACCAATATTTTAAACCCTTCAAAAAATTTCGTACTTATAACCGTACAATATTTTGTTTAGTTGGAATATATATCCCATAAATAGTATATTTCTTTAGATTTCACCATGTTTAGGCAAATCGTTCAATAGATATGATAATAAATATATAGATCGGGCAGCAAAATAAATAGATAGATGCCCCGATCCGGATTTGTATGGATCGATAGAGAAATCAAAGTTCAATGTATATTAACCAAAAAAATATATCAATAAATAAATTATACTATGTATTTTTATGGGGATGTTTAGTAACTTGGACCACGAACCCCATAAAATTTCGAATTTTTTTAAACCCTTTCTTAGCGAGCACCTGGGGCCCCAGAAGAAGCTGCAAGCCAAATTTCATTCCAATTCGTTCGGTGGTTTTGGAGAAATCATGATTTAGTAACTTTGACCGCCAAACCCCCCTAAAATTTTGAATTTTTAAAACCCTTTCTTATTTAGCATGTATGGTCCTAGAAGAAGCTACATACCAAATTTCGTTCCAATCCGTTTGGTAGTTTTGGAGAAATCGTGATTTAGTAACTTTGACCCCAAACCCCACTAAAATTTCGATTTTTTTAAAAACCTTTCTTAATTAGCACCTATGGCCCTAGAGGAAGCTACATACCAAATTTAATTTCAATCAGTTCAGTAGTTTTAGATAAATCGTGATTTGGTAACTTTGATCCCCCCAAACCGCCCTAAAATTTCGAATTTTTTTAAAACCTTTCTTAGTTAGCACCTATGGCCCTAGAGGAAGCTACATACCAAATTTCATTCCAATCCGTTCAGTAGTTTTAGATAAATCGTGATTTAGTAACTTTGACCCCCCAAACTTCCCTAAAATATGCAATTTTTGAAACCCTTTCTCAACGAGCACCTATGGCCCTAGAAGAAGCTACGTACGAAATTTTGTTCCAATCCGTTTGGTAGTTTTGGAGAAATCGTGATTTAGTAACTTTGACACCCCCAAAACCCCCCCTAAATATAATTTAAATCCGTTCAATAGTTTTTGAGATTTCGTGATGAATCAGTGAGTGAGGGAGTGATTGGTATTTGGCTTTTATATACTGTATATAGATTAATGTTTGTTATTGATAGTGTTTAACTAAGTGGGTTTGTAATATTGTGCACATTTTGGTCAGTCATTCTATTCACTGGGAGTTACACGAAATATAATATAATGGGTTTGTTTAAACATTTACTCTTTTCCAAACACAACTTAATCAAAACTTACACAATCACCTCTATGTTAACATAATTTGATCTGACCCAGGTAAAATTTTCCTGCTCAACATCAGAGTCTGACATTATCTGATCTATTTTTATATAACCTGAACTAGTTCAATAGTATCCATATAATATTTTGTAGAAGCGGGTAAAGGATTAAGGATTACCCTCAACTCTTTCGTCAAATGCGGTCTGGGAAAATTTGTGAAAATCCTGGAACATGTTTAAAATTTCGGAATCCAATTTGGCTGTTTAGGTAAAATATTAACTCACACCTTGAGCCCGCACCTTTACCACGTTGATAAATGCATAACGTACAAAGTTTTACCGCAAGATGTAGTGCCCCAACAGATTATACTTGAAATCTTGTAAAAAATAAAATAAGTACAAGTAAATTGAAACGGCACATAACATACAAAAAATATATAGTGCTAAACCACTTCTACGTAATTCTGACGTAATACTGAAAAATAAATCTCTTAAACGAAAAATAACTGACTAAAATGATATAATATACATAGTTTTTTACTTTTCCTGACAGCCCCGGCCGGATATGTCACCGGATATGTGTGCCCTTGAACTAGATTAACCTTATATAATAAAGATTATTAAAACATATCCTAAAGTAAAAACCTGATCAAGCCATACACTAACTAGTCCATCCCAAAATATTGAATGACCATAACCTGAACTTTAATATAGCTTTTTTTATTTAGTTTAAATAAACCACCATAACCTAAAATTTAACCAATCTTCCCATTATCTGGTATACCCTAATAAACTAAACTACCATAACCTAAATAATAATCAAGCCTCAGATTATCTGGTGTATCCTAAAATACTAAAAGTTACCATAACCTAAAATTTAACCAGTCGTCCCATTATCTAGTATACCCTAATAAACTAAACTACCATAACCTAAAGAATAATCAAGC
>JAGFPH010001961.1:149743-165896 GCA_018207615.1 Philaenus spumarius
GTTACCATAACCTAAAATTTAACCAATCTTCCCATTATCTGGTATACCCTAATAAACTAAACTACCATAACCTTAAGAATAATCAAGCCTCAGATTATCTGGTGTATCCTAATATACTGAGCTACCATAACCTAAAATTTAATCAACCTTCAAATTATCTGCAGTATCCTAATGGTCCATGCTACGAGGGAAAAATAGCAGAAAAAATTCATGTAGAAGCCAATTTTGGCCCAGTTTAGGGGAAGGTGTCCTTAACAACATATTAAAAGTACTGATGGGTGGGATTGGAGCTAAGGCCCCAGGGACCCCTCAAAGGTCCCTTATTTCACTTTTTCATTCATAACTAGAAAAGTACTCCCTCTAGGGAAAATATGTCCATATAATACATCAATCCACATTAAATTCTTTACTAAAAAGGTCTTTTACACATTTTTGATAGGATCAATATTTAAGGAGATATGTTTATTGTTCAAAATTACCCTCCAAGTGCTGAGTATTTCACTATTAAGTGGTAAGCATTTTTAGGGCATATATATATTTTGAAAAATATGAAATAAATAAAAAAATTTGTTTATATATGACATACAGGGTGGGTGAAAAGTCGGAGAATGTTTCGTAAGTAAGTAAAATTTGAAAGTAGATAGGATTGAGGAACCTACTCTATGTAAAAATACTATTTCATTAAGATGTCAAAAATTTAGTCCGCCATCTCGGATCCGCCATTTTGAATGTAACTTTTTTTAAATAGGAAAGTTATCATGTGATATTTCAATGTAAGAGAAAATCAAAGGTGAAGACTGCATATCCATATTTCAAACCGTTCTGATAGTAATTGCTTTATTTACATTGAATCATATCATATAATGTAAAAATGGAATCAAGTATATAAACTTCTTATCTGTGGAATTTTAATGTTGAATAAAATTTAATATTATCAAACAATCAAATCATAAGATATTTGGTACATCAATTTTAACAATTTGTTATACCATAATCTTCACATTTAGTTTGGTGTTGCTTTTTACTTTCTCCACCCTATACATAGTATATGGAGAAAGTATTGTTTTCGTCCAAATTTTCGAATTTAAATTTTTAGTGGAATTATCTGTTTTGGTGCTCCCTGAACCAAAACAGATAATTTTGTTGTTTGGGTTTGGTTGGTTAACAACCTAGGCTCCTAGGTTAGTATAAGTTTAATAACTTAATCTGTGTTTGGATTGGGTTAGTTAATAACCTAGGCTATTAGGATAGCCCAGGTAATACAGACCAATCAGCTTATAAAGCAAGTAAAGCAAACGCCAGTAGATAGGCTTTAACCTACGCAACTTAACCTGGTATATAACTGTAACACACTAGACTCCTAGGATGACCTTAGTCTAATAACTTAATATTTGGTGTTTAGATTGGGTTAACGTAATAGGCTAGTTAACAACATAGGTCGACTAGGTTGGATAGCAACAAACCAGATTGTTTAAAATTACGTCTTAGGTTAGGTAACGACTTATTCTTTCACTATTAAATAATGTAACCTATTTAAGTTAGACTAATTAACAATCTGCAACTCTAAGTTAATATTTGTTATTTCTGTTTGGCTAGTTAATAACCTAGACTCCTAGGTTAGCCCAAGTCTAATAACTTAATATTCGGTGTTTAGGTTGGGTTGGTTAGTGACCTATAATAGCCCAGGTTATAGATAAAATCATTTAGGATGGCGCGTAGGGCGGGTAGTGCGAGTGAGACAGAGAACCTATCCCACCACACTTCCCCTCCTAAGTTAAGGTAGGACTTTGTACAGTCAACCCTAGTTATGTTATCTTGACCACACTGGCGGTCAGAACTCCGCAAAGCAGATTCCATCCAGCATTGGGCGTGCTTTCACTTACAACTCTCTGCAAAGTACACGGGTTATTGAAATGGAATAAACCTTATATATTTGTAATCTACGTGATACGCTGAATCTAACAGTATAAATATGTTGTAGTATGATAAATGTTTGGAATTTATACAATAACAAATAATTCGATTTTTGAAATCGGGACTAGAAAAAGTAATAAAGCGTAAACTGTTTTTATTTTTAGGGTAGAAAGAAACTTCCAGCGGCAAAGTTGTAGAAAATTAGTTGATCTACATTTTTTATTTCAAACATTTTTCAGTCAAACGTTCGGTTTGTTCAAAAATGTCTTTCAAACAAACGCAACAGTATACCTACGTTTGTAGGTCTACACAGTCGCACCGCGTGCTCTGTATGTTCGTCATTCAAATTAAAAAAGAACTGTGACAGGCAATGTATTTATTTATTACAGAGTAGTAATTTCCACTAATTTAAAAATACTTTCTTGATTATGAAACTTGTTGTGTAGAAAGTTTTCGAAGCGGTTGGGGACTAAATAATTCGATTTGAATTGGCTTTTCTGAGTGTGTGTTTTTTTTAAGTACTGTAAGTAAGCACAACAAACATATATTTCATATTTTAAATTATACCTTATACTATACTATTATATTTATTATACAAGGTCATTTATACAGTATACAGCAACGTGGCTATGATATACAGACAAGACATTGTTAGGTAACTAGACATTGCTGAAAAGCACTAACTTAGGCCTATACGTCCGGTGGGACCGTGGGAGCAATGCGACACCTGATAATATTGGTTACGCTTATTTGCAAGCGATTTGTGGACAAACCAAACATCTGACTGAAAAATGTTTGAAATAAAATATGTAGATCAACAAATTTTCTACAACTTTGCCGCTTGAAGTTTCTTTCTACCCTAAAAATAAAAAAAGTTTACGCTTTACTACTTTTTCATGTCTCGATTTAAAAAATCGAAGTATTTATTATTATATAAATTCCGAACATTTACCAAACTGGAAGATATTTATACTGTTAGTTGCAACATATCACGCAGATTACAAATATATAAAATTTGTCCTATTTAAATAATCCTAGTACTGTGCAGAAACTTGTAAATGAAAGAGCGTCCAATGCTAAAAATTGCTTGGCTGCCGTCTAATCGATGGATTTGACACAGACTGTACTTTTCTTACAAAACGACAAAGGCTGGTGTTGGAGGGAGAAGGGCATTACTGCTTCTGCGCAAACCACGAGCCATCCTAAATGGTACTACCTATACTTATCAACATAGGCCTTTAGCTAATAAGTAATGTTCGCTATTTAGGTTAATTAAGAACCTGCATCTACTAAGTTAATATTTGTTGTTATTGATTGTTTAGTTAATAGGTATCCTAGATTAGACTATGTATTTTTCCTGTACACTACAACAGTTATATAATGTATTTTACATTATATTACCGTCGAAAATCGGATCAAGATGGTGTTATCACTGAGGTTAAGTTAGGTTATTTAGATGGCGTTGGTGAGAATAGTAGGTTACGTCATCATATAGTCGGCTAGGTTCGGTTTATATCATTTTCTTATACACTATAACAGTTATATAAATACATTAAATTACGAGAGTTCGAACGGTTAGGTTAGGAAAAGTTCGGTTTATATAATTTTAGAAACAGTTTTATGATACAGTTTACATTACGAGAGTTCGTTCGGTTAAGATCGCCTAAGTTCGGATTATATAATTTTCTGCTCATGTGCAGATTGTGCAACACTACAGTGACACTAGTTTCTTGTACATTTAGTTTTTTATCCGAATATTATGGAAACATTTTAATAATGCGTTACTATATTGCATAAAATGCTTACAATTTTAGAATATCGGCCAACTTTTTAACGCTTGTACGTATTTTACCGATCACTCAGGCTCGTGCAACAATCTGTTGCATCATAATATATCTAATGCAACTCAATATATGTTTTGCAAGTCCAGGTTTAAGTTCTGGTAAGATTTGCAAAACAGTTATATAATGTATTTTACATTATATTACAAGGGTACAGCGAAGCCTTATGTTCGGTTGTACTCGGGTAAGTTCATCAGAAACATTTATATATTGTATTTTACATTATATTACAAAGACACACCTAACAATATGTTATATTCGTCATAAGTCAGTGCAATGCCGCCTCAATGTCACCACAACCAAGACGGCGTCACAACAACTCGGTGCAAAAACTCATAGAACAGCTGGTGGTCACATTGCCTACAACGAACTGTAAAATCTATTTATCGTGGATTTCTAAACATACAGACAACAATAGTGTAGCAGAGAAATTAATTTTAATAAATAAATAAATGTATCAATAAATTGTGGTTATTTACTTTAGATTATTGAAGAAATTATAAGTTCCATCTAAAATTGTTTGAAATGAAAATTTAAGATCATCTAATTAGCTACAACTTTCTCGCTGGAAGTTTGTTTCTACACTCCCACCCCCACCCACACCCCCACCCACATTTTTTTCAAAAATAAAAAAGTTCTCGCATGCTAACTTTTTCATGTCATAAATTAAATTTAATGTAAAAGGATTAGTTTTAATCATTATTTTAATAAAAACACGATAGGTATTTCACTTTCTACGGACACTGTTGTCTTCCTTCAATATCCACCTACCTATGTATAAAATTTGGTAATTTTTGTCCCATCCTAAGGGGTTCAAATGACGGTTTTATCAAGGCGAACACCGTTTACAGAACTAATCATTTATGGGCCCAAAAACGTTTCTACACACATCAACGATGGCTGACATGAATTCAACCCTGCTTACTGCGTGCCCTCTCTATTGTATTCTGTGCTCGCTGATTGTATCTAAATAGGCCTATCACTAAAGCTAACGCTAAAAACACATGGAGTTCAATATACTTACGATTAGCTAGATACGTTTACAGCTAACACTGAAAGAAACATAAAGTTAAAACATTCACCAGTGTATATATATATAGGTTTTAATTGCCCAGTCTGATAAACTAAAAATACTGTAGCCTATTACGTATTCAATCGACTCGAAATTTTGTCCTCTTTAATTTATTAAAGTACTATTGTTTACAAAATATGCACCGTTTTCGATTTAAAAGCGAAAAATTGGGAAAAGTCCGAAAATTTAAAGGTTTTTTGCCCCCCAAAACTTGTCTCCCCACTTTCGAGGTCGCAAAAATAGATTTGGAATACCCAAACCATACCAAACGATCCTAGAAAAAAAATCTTTTGCCGCAATTAGGCCCTAATGTAAGCTGAACCACTTTTAGGATCCTCTATATACTTTTCTATATTAACACAAGTTCAGTGATACTATTTAAAAACACAAAAACAATCTTATGTAGTTTAGGGCCGTTATTTTGAAACACTACTAAGTAAGTCAAATTTGGTTTTATTTAAAGACCTCTAAATAATTGGTGTAACACTCGATCTGTTAAGATTTGAAATTTCTTAAGACTACAACCCCATGACTTTTTGAAAAGTTAGAATTGAAAAAATCCAAATTTTTAATGTTGAAAATTTTCAAATATAAGATAATTTTATAATAGATTTCTACTTTAAAATATCGATTATATATATATATAATTATATATATATATGTATAAAAACAGCCTTATCATTTCCCAATATTTCCCATGTTTAAAATGTTGGAAATTTTATTTAAAAATTCCCAAATTGGAGATTGTTGTCAGTTTGAAAAATGTTTGACTCTTAATAGTAACACCAGTTTAATGATACCCCCAGACAAGGTCTCTAGATAGAAAAGGTTACCTCATTCGAGAAATATAAAAAAAAGTGGAGTGGGGGCTGTGACGTAGTTATTGGTACAACTAGACAGTTATCAAAGTTCTGTCGTTTACGTTTATACGAAATACTCATTTCTGAATGTTTGACGGCTTGTATTTTTGGTTTAAACTTAAACTTTTTTTAAATTAGTGTATATAAAGTGTTTGAAGTAGAAGAAATATATTATTTACAATGGATAGAAAATCAATAAATAAACCTAAAGGTGGTTCCGTTTGTGCGGTTGCAACTTGCAAATATTATTATAGAAAAGCAAAACAAGAAGGAAGAACTGATATATCTTTTCACAGGTAGGCCTAGATATTTTTTGTTTCTATTGTAATAGTAAATAATATAATCCCACTTACTTACATAAAATGTTATTATAATTTTCTTTTGTCTTAATATTTTGATTTAAAAGTAATTTCTGTGGCTATCTTTTGCATTAAAATTGTAGAAAATAACTTTTTGTTCAACAATTTAACTTAATGAGTCTGTTGAATAAAAAATAAGCAAAAGCTATAACTTAAGTCATTACTTAAAATCGTGTGAATAAAAATAAGCAATAGCTAGTACTAAAAGCTTTGTCTAATAATTTTAAGCTTTCACTAATTTTCCTAGCTAAAGCTTAAAGTGAATAAAATGTAGCTAAGGGGCATATTACACTACCATTGTTATTCGTCAAATATTTAGTCAAACTTTTATCAAAGAAAACATATTAGGACTACACCCGTCCAATTTCTTTGATCAGTTGGCTTATTAAGTACCCTGCATCAATTTTGGGGGTATGTTTCGGTTTATTCTTTTATTATTGTTATTTATTAACTATTATTAAATAATTACTGTTGAAAGATCGTGATTCATATCTTAACGGGTTTGGGGTTTTTAAGATTGCAAAAACAAATCTTAAAAAATCTTGTAAATATTCTTTTACAACAAAGTAAACATAATCAAAGACCCTTTAATGTTTTACAAAAAACATAAACATAGGCTATATTGCAAACCCCAATATTACAGACTGAAAAACATTTGTAATTAATTGGTTATAAAGGGTTTTGCCTTTAATAAACTGGTTTTACTTTTTTGAAGAATAATAAACTGATTATAAATTTGCTATGGTAATAAATGTAAACAAAAATTGTGTTGCTAAGCAGTTTTTTGTCCGAACAGCTGTTTTCGTGAGTTTTGGTCTTGAGTTCATATAAAAAAAGTGTTAATTTTTTCCCAAATTTGAAACTTTTCTGGGAATTATTTTCAAAAATGTATTTTCATAAAAACCTAATTCGGACTATTACGAACATTTTAAAACAAAAAATAGCAAAATCGGTCCAGCCGTTCTCAAGTGATGCTTACCAACGAATAGCATTTAATTTGTATTATATAGATTATAATGTATTATCGTGATTACATTTTTTTTTCTTTTTTATTCTGTAAAAAATATTAAATACAATTTTAATGACTGCTTTTTAGTTATATGATTGAAAATGTATTACCAAGATAGCTTTCTATTTTAAATTTTAGTCAGTAAAAATATAAATTAAAGTTTTTGAAAAGGTTAAGATATATTCTTACAATTACAAATGTTGAAATGTGTAACTTAAGTATCATTTTAAAAAACTGTAACCCCAAAAATAGTTTAATTCATCTATTTTAAAAAAAATGAGGTAACTTGTACGACGAAACATACATCTTTCATGGTAGCGCGGTGTTTTTATACTATAATGACGTCACTGGACAGGGAAAGGGTCGAGGGGTTTGAGTTTGTTTACATGACTTTGAGGTAACCTTTTCTATCTAGAGACCTTGACCCCCAGATACCTTATACACAGATGTTGCATGTGAAGAATAGATGTGAAGAACACAGATGACGCAGTACGAGAACTGTACACACTGCAGCGCTGGCATAGTAAAAAAACTCCAGGGTTTCCAAATTTGACCAAAAGATGGCAGTAGCGTATTTGTTAACAGTTAAATACAGCATGTTGTCTTTTTAGTTTGTAGGCCTATATAGGTAATACCATTGAAGAAACAATACTATAGTGTTGTTTCTTCAATGGTAATACAGACTACAGAGTTAGATGTGTTTGTTACTTATACGAATAATTAGTTCATTAGTTGTGTTTGTTACATATTACGAGTTAGTTGTGTGTTTTACTTAGTACAAGTATTTGTGTTTGTTACTTAGTACGAATAGTTAGTTGTGTTTGTTTATTTATACAAAGTTTTATTTTAGATTAGTCTTACTTACACGATGCCAGGAGGACATAAATGTGTTTATTTTAACTGCGGTAAAACTGCAAAAACATATCCTAACTTGAAAATGTATTACTTGCCATTAGAAGTGAATAGAAGAAAAGAATGGATTGTAAACTCAGGTATGTAAACTTAATATTATTAAACTCTATAAAATATGTTAAACATATACTAATATTTAAAAACAAATGATCTAAATAAATAATTACACACATTTTATTATCAAGTTCTCGCTAGCAAACATCTCGTTAATTAGCTCAGTTTAAACAATTAATTAGATCTGCTATTTTGTTATATAAGTAATATTGTGTCTTCTAAAATAGTATAAATATACAACTAATATCAATTCTCATTTTTGACTATCATATAAATCTTTTTAGTAGAAAACTTTATTTCATGAACAAATATTGTGAATCAATATAAATATTCTACATTTCAAAAATGAATATCTTATCTGTAACATAATAATATATTATTCATTTATAATCTGCTTATCTTATATATTAAAACATGTTACTCAAAAACTATTTGTCTAAGAACCTTCAGTGGAGTTACGGTAACTTTCATTTAAACCATAAATTATAGAGATCAGATGAGTTTCAAACGAACACAAGGTGGACAAAATTCATTTTGATAAAACATTTTTTATTTCAATATTTGTAAATTTAGTCAGAAAAATTCTTAGGTTAGGCCTAGACTGATGAATTACCATAGCAACCAATTGAATAAAATAACAGATGAAACAGCTGTTTGTTATAATATTTCCATTAACACCTGATTTCACACTTTGAAGAAACTGTTTGTATTTCGAACTTTTAGGTTGGTATTTTTTTTTTGTAATGTGTACCTATAAAAAGGTGCACAACTTTGCTATAGTTTCTACACAATTGCCAAAATCTTTAAACACATTTATTAACTATATATAAATACTGAAGCACATGATAGAGCGTTTTACCAAGTTATTATAATTAATTTAACTTGAATAATTACTACCCTGAACAATTTACAAAAGTGAAATATTGTTTGTCGAATTTCTTTAAATTAGTACATATTTTTATAAAATTATTAAATTTAAATAATGTTTTAATTTAAAACAAACAACAATCGATATAATAGAGCATATTTTCTTTTGCGATCAAATTAACTTCACTTTATTGACTAAACAATTAGTTAGGAATCTGATTAGATTTGTCATACAATGACGTACTTTGCGTCTGGGAGAAGGAATGGATCAGAGTTCTAAAAGCTTTCAAAAGAAAAACTGTAGGTGGTGCTCTTATTGTTCGCTAGGCCTCAGGAGATAGTAAAATGTTTATAATTCTCTCTCTCTCTCTCTTTAAACTTTAGAGGGGGAGTTGCAGTAGTGTTCATCTAGTGCTCGTACCACTAGCGCTATCTTTCGGTCTTATGAATGAAACCAAGTTTGCTAGCATGCGACATCTGTGTATAAGCACAGATAAAAGAATTATTAGTAATTCTTTTATCTGTGGTATAAGGTATCTGGGGTGATACTGTTTAAAAATACAAAAAATAAACTTTTGTAGTTTAGGGTTGCCATTTTGAAACGAGAGCAAGCATTTTTTTCTCAAAAGTTTGACTTTAAAAATCTTTAAATTGGTGTAACAACCAATCTGTTTACAAAAGAATTTTCTTAAAATTGTCACACCTGATAATTCTTTTAAGAAACTTGTAAACAGAAAAACAAAATATTTCTTAGATTTTGTATGTTTAAAATACTTATTTTCCAGTTGAAATCAAGTGTCAAAACTGATTCGTTTGCACTTTATAGCATACTTTCTGCACGAGTATGTTATATATAGTCTATATAACCACGTAATTTAATTCACATTTCACTAAACAGCACATAAAATACTATTCAAAAAGAAACACAACACACAAAAAACTATACAGTTAATCAATAATAATCCAAATCCAACCTAACCTAATCTACACTAACAACTTCATTTAGTTTAAACTTATCTTACCTACCCACCTACACTGAACAAACACACAAATATTGCATATATATTATTTTTATCTTCTTTACAAATCAGAATGGCTAAAGTCAAGCTTGCAGAGTTAACTATTCACTAAATTTCTACGCCATAAAACTAATATTAATAGCTTTGTACCATTACTCACTCAATACTTTTATTTAGTACCAATTTACGTCGAGTTTCCACGAGTCTATCCGATGATACCCGAAGCGGTTCATTACAGTTTATTCTGCATATAATTAAACCTGACAAAGAGGTTCGTCTATTGGTTGTTTTAGATTAAAAATAATTCCATCCCCCAGCTGAATAAGTTCACGTAAGTTGAGCGAATTACAAAAATTAAGTTGATATGATTGAGGCTTTCAACCAAATATTTCTGAAATTGGTATACTCACCAACTGAATAGCTGTCTGCATGTACGAAATATATATAAGCAAAATTTGTTTGCACTTCATCCTTCAGCTCCAGCGCACGCATTGCTTCGCGAATATGTAACGCGATCTTGCAGCATCGGATTATGGACTAATTTGGTTCGCGAATATGTAACGCGATCTTGCAGCATCGGATTATGGACTAATTCAGTTCGTTAGTTGCGGACAAACTCGCTTCGTGATTTGGGAGAATCAGACGAACTATAAGGTCGTGTAAAAAAAAACAGAACGTGCAGAATAATATCCTATATTTATTGTTTAAATAAAACCCCAAAAAATTTCTTTTTACATAAAAAAAACTCAAAGAAATTTTATTTTAGGTCAAAAATTGTGTTTCCGTTATTGATTTTTTCGGCTAACCCACTCGTCCGACCGAATTAGAAAACAAACGTATGTACTAAATTTGATCCAAATCGGATGTAAAATGCGAAGAGATTTTGTCCGCTTCGAGCGAAGCAAAGCAGCCCATACTTAGATGATTCAAGGTTGAGGTGCAAACTCGTTGCGAGCGGAAAGAAGCGGAGCGTAAGCCTGGGATGTAGGCTTAGGTACAAACAAATTCTACTAATATATTTCGAGCAGAAGGCAGCTATTCAGCGTCACAAATATAGTTGATTGTAACCCTAAAACATATAAACTTAATTTTGAAAATTTGCTCAACTCTCGTCAGCGTTTCAGTTGCGAATTATAATTATTTTTAAAACTTAAATAAGCATATTAATGTTTCTGCCTGAGTTACATATAAAAAGTTATTTTATTTTATTGCTTGTGCCTTGCTTACTTGCTACACCAACTAGGACTAATAAATTTCCAAACTTTTTCCAGCTCTGTATAACATACATAATAAATCTGCCCTACACTCGATTCCACGTTCACCGTGCAGTACAGAGCGCCCATAAGCCATGCTATTCATACGACAATCTCAGCGATAATGGCCAACTAAAAAACATCAACTCCCAAGCAACTCTCGGTCAGTTGACGCAACCCGCATGACAATAAATGAGATGTTCCCTGTAATGGTAGTAGCATGTCTATTCTCCCGTAAGACCTGTACTGCACGGTGAAAGTGGAATCGATGTAGTGTCCTTCTTTGGTTCTACAACAACCCATACATTTATTGCCTAAAAGACTTGTTTAAGGTCATTGGACAAAGATAAAATAAAATGTTTTGAAATGGCTGATATTTTTCAATATGCTGATCAACTTTTGAATTTATTGTGGTACACCCTTTATTTTACGTTTTTTAAATTGTATAAGTCATTTTAAAGCGTATTTGTTCTGGTATTCTTTTTGATAAGACTAATCGTTTAAAAGTTGGAGCTTTGTAAAGTTTTATAAACAATCTATGGACGGTATTTTTGTATGCAATCGTTTTAAACCAACGAAAACGTTCTCAACATGAATAAAGTATAGTTTAGACAAACAACTTACGCAGTATTCTTGAAGCATGTCATGTTTTTAACATTAAAAAATCGCATTGTAAACTAAAAACACAACAAAAAAAGCAACAAATACAAAATATTATTAATTTCTCATTCAAATAAAAGAATATGACTTTATAACTAGAAAAAAATTAAACTATAAGAACATTAAAAACTGTAATAAATTGACAGGTTTGGTTGAACAACAACTTGCACAATGAGAATCAACAGCTTAATAAGCTGATATCGGTCATCTGTTACCAAAATAATTTTTCTTGTGTCAAATTTGTAGTTTTGTCTCATAACTCCTCTGTATTATGGTTTTTTTAAATCGAAAAAACGTATGTAAAACTTTTTTGTTTTGTCTAAACAATGCTTTCTTAGTGTTAAGGGTGTACAATACCAGGACGAAACATTCCCATATAGTCTTCTTCAATATAACTTATAATTGTTTTGAAGATAATGTGCTGTAATTTGCATCAAATCGTTTATGCACATCTAAATTATAATTCGTATATGTCAAAATGTTTCAATTATAAATTTTTATTAAATATATAAAAACAAGATGAAAAACTTGATTTCTAGTCGATAGCTGTACAATATCGGGGCGAATTTTTTTTATATACTAACTATAGGCTACATTGGAGTTTTCTGCAAATTTAAATGTCATACGCAATTGGCAGAAACTAAAAATAAAACTGGCATTAGTAAAAATTAAAGTGTATTAAAGCGATATTCTAGTCGGGCTCGAGCGCCTTAATAATGTGTTATCAGGCCATCCTTCTCAATGTTGGCTGCGTTCACTGGATTCCATGCTTTTACTCGACTTATTGCACGCCATAAATAGCGTTATCATTGGTTCAAAACGTTTCCATAAAAAATATCTTCCATTCAGTTATGGTGTTTTTAAAACGTTATATACTCCTCCAACTTTTTTAAACCATTTGTCTAGTAAAAAATAAAAAACACCAAGAACAAAATAGTCTTAAAAAGACTTGTAAAATTCAAAATCCTCATTAAATATATGATGTACCGAAGAAATGTTTTAAAGTTGGTCGTCATCTTGGAAAATGGCGGCCATTAACAAACGTTTTAACTGCATATTTTTCGATGTCTTAAAAACTATTGGAATGTTTTCCATTTAAAGTTTGCTGTCAAAATTTAATGGACAAAAAGATGGACAAATAGAAAGTAGCATTTTTTAAACCATTTGTAAGCTAAAATTTCTTTTAAATTATTTGTAAATTTGAGTATTTCCCACCATCTGGCCATACTCTGATACTCTATGTTTAATATGCACTGTAGGTTAATACATAGGCAGTGAGAGCGCAGTTTTCACTGTATAGTTATCAGTTGAAACGTGGATAGAATACCTAACATTCCAAAATACACATTATAACATTCTACTTGATCAGAAAGGAAAAGTATTTAATAATTGTATTTAAGGGTTGGTTGACCGATATGTTAACATAGAGAAATGGTTATATTTTCAATAGATAAAATTCGATAAAATTTCAGCAAATGCCACTATGTGATTACTGGAAAGATATATTCTCGAAAATCTTGAAAATTTTGTCTGTAATTATTCACCAGCTCAACAACAATAAAATGGTTATTGAGAAAATAAAAACAATAAAACCTCTGGTAATAAACTGGTATACAATGAATGCTTTGGATTTATTCCGTGATAAGACATTTTAAAACTAAGCACTAATTCCTGTCTACAATCCATTGTTTTAAGTTTTTACTGTATTTAATTGATATTGTATTTTAATCATTTAAACAGTTTAGTGCAGGCCGTAACTGCATATTAAAATAACATTTTTATGTTTTTGTTAAAATGTTTTGGTTATAGAAATAATCTGTTCAAGGCCTATAAAATCTCACCAAACTTCTGATACAACAACCTACGCTTCTATCGCAATGTTTTTAACATGGGTAGTATTACAAATCTATTGAAATATCATGAGCGCGCTCTTGGTGCTTTGTACCGTGAACGGACTAAAGATCCATTTACACAGGTCTGTGGCGTATCAATGCCATATTGGATCCGTGTTTCCGTATCAGTGAAAAACAATATTCTTCTGCGGATTTGAATAGAGGGGTGTCCACACACCAGGCGCATGTCCGTGTCAGTGTTGTCAGTGCATCTTCAGTATCCCTTCAGTAATTTTACAATTAATTCCCAATGACATTTTAGAATTTCACGGTCGTGATTTGTTGGTTGTTATGAATGACGCACATCATTGAGTTGTTCAGGAAATATCAGATTTTACACGTTCAATCTAATCATAAATACATATTGTGGACATTCATTTACAAATACAATATGGAACAAGATAGGAGAGGAAATGAAAAATTATGTTAGTATAAGTAACCATCTATTATTTAAGTATCTATAAGATCGGCTTTGAGGCTAGAGGTTAAACATCATTGAAAATGTTTTTTTACAATCCTTTTTATTTATTTCCATATCGAAAGCCTAAAAACAAATTAGAATTAAAAATATAAAACTATATTTTAAAATATCACTAACTAACTTGAGCTATAGATCTAAATTATTTCCATATTAATAGAAACATAAAAGTTTGAACTTCTGTTAGTTTAAAAAAAGCGTAAGAAGCACTGCTACATTACTACAGCCGCATTTTCATATCCGGGAATAACTAGTATTAAATACTGGGAGTTTCCTATGAATTTTGTTCCTTCATCCGGGAACTGTACCAAATATACCTTTGCACAGGATTATAGTAAATGTAATTGCCTTTCGAATTATATAACTCACAAATTGTACTAGGGCGTATAAGTGGAAGAAATTGCGCAATTATCTTACATGGATAGTGAAAAAAATCATTTATCGAGAGTTTCCTATGGATTTTGTTCCTTGATTGGGGAACTGTACTTAAAATATCTTTGCACATGATTATAGTGAAATTAATTGCCTTTCGAATGATATAGCTTACAAGTTATACTCGGGCTTATATACTCCTCAAATCCCTACATAAAAAGGATTAAACGGTATAACTCCGCCATTTCGAATCGGATCAAAAAACAAAGAAAAGTTTATCTGAAGAACCTACTAGGACCCTTTCACCAAAAAACCAGCAATTTTGAAGCATATTTACTACCACTTAATGTATAGTATATATATAAATTAGTGAATTTTGTTTATCGTCCCTAAATGGTCTGAAACGGATAGAAATGAAGTCCTACCCTCCTCCGACCAACCGTTTTCAAGTTGGATCGAGTGTAAAAGCTCTTATTTTCTTCAAAAATTCTGCTAAAAATAATAGTCTATTGATATCAAACTCTCACGGTACTGATACGTCACGGACCTATGTAAACGAACTTTAATACTAAAGTCCTCACGTGCTTCGCTCGCACAACTGTTGAGCTTTACAATTAATGTAGCCTATAATTTAGGTAAAACATTTGACTTAAGTATAACAGTAAATTGAAATATATAGGTTGATTCCGTTTTGAGCAGAAATAATTGAGGAGGTGGTCATATAGGTCAAAATATAGAAAAAAACTTCCTGTATAGCCTACTATCTCCGGAAATGTTTTTTACCAACTATCTGCCGTTTTTAATTTTTACTAAATAATTATATTTCAAGAACGGCTCAAGTCCGGCCAGTCCTTTTCCACAATGTTAAATTTGAAATTTGTATGTATTTTCAAAGCAACCATAATAGGTCTTTACCTGAAATGTTTACCACATTTGCTTCAATATGTTTCTTTAGGCATGGGGTTTAAAAAAAAATCCATTTACGTTTTGAAAAACATTCTTTTTTTAGATGAAGCTTTTTTCCATATTGTTTACTTTATTTATTTTTTAAACTTAGCATACTATAGAAAATGTCCATGTCTAAAGTTGTAAAACATATTGACGAAATGTGAAAAAAATTTCAGGAGTATTATGGTTGCTGAGAAAACGGTAAAGAAAGTTGAAAAACCGCAACTTTCCTGAAAACGAAAGTAATGTTAGCCTACCTTGTCTTAGTAAGATCCCGCGCAAAGCAAAACATGCCTTATAAAAATATGTTTACGTATGTTTCTTGCCATATTTTCTCCATTTATTATATATAAAATTAAACAGAAAATAATGTAGAATAATAATAAAAATTGAAACAAAAATGTGAAAAAAATGTTTACTGGCCCGATCTCCTCAACCGATTAAATTAATCGATTTCTCATCAATGTTAAGCCCTAGTATGGAAAACAATCAACTTGCTCCAATATAATCCGTTTAAAAACGGCGGCCATTTAAACATTCTAATTGAAAAAATGCTAAGAGACAATACATTTTTGTAAAACAATATCAAGAGTACTGTTTTGTAGCCAGTTTAGTGTCCTATCGAATAGTATAACTTTAATAA
>JAGFPH010001961.1:183951-219319 GCA_018207615.1 Philaenus spumarius
GATTCTGATATTGTTAGATTGAACCAAAGTTTTTTACACGATCGTTGGATTTTGGTATGGTTATAGAGTTCCAAATTATTCACAGGATTGTTGGATTCTGATATTGTTATATTCTATTAAAGTTTTTTTACATGATTGTTGATTCTGGTATTGTTATAGAGTAACAAAGTTATTCATATTATTGTTTAATTCTGATATTTTTACAGTGTACCAAAATTATTGACAGGGTTATTGGATTCTAGTATTGTTATATGCTACCAAAATTAAACAGATTGTTCGATTCAATATTTTTAAATTCTGGTATTGTTACAGAGTACCAATATTTTTCACCCAAGAATGTTGGGCTCTGGAATTGCATTATAAATGGATAAAATATCCCCTATAATATGATATTTCCAAAAATTTTTGTTTAAAAAATTCAACAGCAGACAATTTTGTTGTAGTCTCCAACTATAATATCTTATATTATTTTAGTAAACTAATAAACTCAATCAGCTTATAATAAATAGCGCCAAAAAAGTTGTTTATTGTTTTAAATATTGAAATTATTTAGTCTAACAATCTTCTGAGCATACATTACTAGTAAAAAAACAGCCGTGGAGAAAAACAAGAGGTGGGTAAAGTTATTTTATAACATCAATGTAGAAGCTAAAACAAAATATTTCTTACTTTTATATTTTTCGAAGAATCCAGGCATATCAGATTGACATTTGTTAGAACAACTTGGTGTGTAGGACGTATCATTAAAAATATATTCCATTGGACATGGTTCGATCTCGTATGGTTGACAGCCCTGTAAGCATAATAAGCTTTATT
Organism: Philaenus spumarius; assembly: GCA_018207615.1. Lineage (NCBI taxonomy): Eukaryota > Metazoa > Arthropoda > Insecta > Hemiptera > Aphrophoridae > Philaenus > Philaenus spumarius. The sequence goes on from JAGFPH010001961.1 coordinate 184,768, forward strand.
ATTTGCAGCGCTTTTTTGAATTGCAATTTGTATTTATACTATTACAAATTAAAAATAAGCAATAGCAAAGTTTTAGGTTTTTGATATAAAATTCACCACAGTATAAATATACAGGACTCCCTACATTTCACCAGGTATTCATAGGCGAAAATAAGTAAAAAGTTTCACTAAACATAGGTCTGGAAATGTACGGTTTTGAATTATCCGGCATTTAGTTTTTTTTTTTAATAAACACTTAATATCTTTGGAAATAGAAATTATATTGACCAAACATTTTGTGTAAATATTTTTACTTAACATTTTACCCTTGTAGAAAAAACCTGAATGTTCTTTGTATACTCTAAAAGTGGTGGAAATAAAAAAATGTTTAATGTCAAATTTACAAAAAACTGCAAACTTTACAGAAACATTTTCAAAAATCTAAAATGTTAATCTTCTAATTACAAAAGAAAGTTGTTTTTCCTTAGCTCAAAAGATAACCGAGTTATCGGCTTAAAGCTAAAAACATAATTACTAGGTAGTTGTATATACAAAGAACAAAAATACAATTGAAAACTAGCAGTATTTTTAATTTAAAAAAATGTGATTAATCAATAACTCGTTTATTTTTTGACCTGGTACTGGAAAAATAAAAAAACCTTTTTCAGTCTACTTTTAAAGTATACAAAAGAACGTTCTGATTATTTTGACATGGATGTATTTTCGGATCCATGTTTATTGAAACATTTTTCTTATTTTCACCTATAGAATAACCTGATGAATTTTGGGACAATATTTTCTAGACACCCTTTATATATTTTGTAATTGTATTTCCTTACTTCCTTTAGTGTTACAGAATATTTGTCCTAGCATTAAAACCAGTGTTCGTTACGAACTGCAACTGCTCTAAATTACTTAACTCTGTTGTTGAGTCATAGACTAAGCACCTCCTGAAATGTAACCAGAATACCTGCTATATTCTCTCGATAGAATTTGAACTGTTTGAAAATGTATAACAACAATTAACTGTACTATTTCAACAACTTTGATTTCTAAATCTTCAGAACCCCTCCTCAAAAATACATGCATATAAGTACCAGATTTTATCCAGGATCTAGGATTTACAACCCAACACTCTTTCATAAATAAGAAACTAATTACAAAATAGTTGCTTTGTGTACCCTATCGCTCTATCTCCAGGACTACTTCAGGTTTTAGGACAAATAACCTGAAATTTACTGACGTCGTTAATATACTTTATATTTTACCCGACTACGTATAGAAGGACAAACAAACTATACACATCTAAAGTTTTCTAAGATGGTTTAAAGTGATGGATTGTTTATTGTTTTAAACTTGTTGTATTAGGACATTTTTCATAATTTGTGCATTAACAAAACGTAATACACAATATCAAGTTTTCGAAATAGATGGGAAACACGGAGTTTAAAAAGACATTTGAAGAAACATTATGCATTATGATTCCTACTTCCTGGACCATTATTGTAAATTTTCTTAATTAATTTACCGACCTTCAAATGGTCCTGTTAATTCCCATCTACTGCTGCTGGGTCTTACTAGTTTCGACACATACCTCTGTCATTGTCGAAGACGAACATTTCAGACGATGATCACATGACACAAAACACTACACAACACATAAAGTATAAACACGTAATATTCACCATTAAAGGGTCGTTAAATAATTAAAATGGGACATAGCTTTCCACACAAGTACTTGCTGGTCGTCTTGAACGCGAACTCAACGATTATACTTTGTCCTTTTTACTTTCTCCACCCTATACGTAGTATACGGAGAAAGTATTGTTTTCGTAAAAATGTTCGAATTTGAATTTTCAGTTGAATTATCTGTTTTGGTGCTCCCAGAACCCCAAAAAAATGTTTAGTGCAATTATCTGTGTTGGTGCTCCCTGAACCCAAAAATATTTTTAGTGGAATTTTTTGTTTTGGTGCTCCCTGAACCCAAAAAAGTGTTTTTAACGTGGTGTCTGTCTGTCAGTGTGTCAGTATGTATACACGACCAGAGGGGACACTATTGGTCCGATTTTCATGAAATTTGGTATGTAGGTACTAAACCCTAATATCTCCAGGCGTTTTTTTCATTTTTTGGAATTTTTAATTTTTAAGGGTAATTTACCCCTAAAAACCAATAAAAAACGACAAAAATGCAAATTTCTCAAAAACGGCTCTAACGATTTTGATCAAATTTTCAGTATTTATAGTGCTTAAGATGCCAAACAAAATGACACCACCCGCTTTTATCAAAACTTCGGCGTTTCATAATTATGGGAAAATGTTAAAAAAATAAACAAGTTTATGTTGTCAATCTAGCATCACGGCGACGGCCGCACGGGGTAGCACAACGGTAGCGAGGAAGGCCAGTAATTCAAAGGTCGCACGATCGAATCCCGCCTGGGACAATAACTTTTTTATACGATTGACGTAGGTAGAATATTATTTTTTTGTTTTGTTCTAAAAAGTAGTAAATAAAATGATTAAAAACAATATTATTTTGACTACAGTAAGTTGGGAGAAAGTTTGTGTCAGTTAACTGATACCGTTTATTTTGTTCGCGTTCGAGACGACCCGCAAGTACTTGTGTGGAAAGCTATGTCCCGTTTTAATTATTTCCGACCCTTTAATGGTGAATATTACGTGTTTATACTTTATGTGTTGTGTAGTGTTTTGTGTCATGTGATCATCGTCTGAAATATTCGTGTTCGACAATGACAGAGGTATGTGTCGAAACTAGTAAGACCCAGCAGCAGTACTGTGTACATATTTTTACTCATTTTTATCTTTTAAAAGACTACAAACAAATGAAAAAGTTTCTACAGGAGGAGAATGATAAAAACTGAAAGAGACAGGAGGCAGAATAGTCGGAAGAAGGTCAGAGGAGATGGGCGGTAACAGAAGGAGACGTCAGAAGACGGTACAAAAAGGGGACTAAAAGGAGAAAGTATAATCCTGGGGAGGACCAAAGTAGGCGGGATACGTCGGGAGAAAACGTGAGAAGACGGTAAAATATGGGAGAAGACTGAAAAAAGGCATCATAAACCTGGGGAAGACCAAAGGAGACGGGAGAAGACGTGAGAAGACGGTACAAGGCGGGAGAAGACTGAAAGGAGACAGTATAAACCACGAGAGGACCAAAGGAGACGGTATAAGTCGGGAGAAGACTGTAAGAGAAGACCCAAGGAGATAGGAATAGACCCTACGAAATTTGGAAGAACAAAAATGAGGTTGAAGTTTCTCCCTCATCCTCATGACGGAAAAAGACAGAATGAGAAAGACTTGAGACGACTTGAGACAGGGAGAGAAGAAACGGGAATAAATAGAAGGACTAAAGGAGGCAGGAGTAGTCAGTATATGACTTGAGAAAACAGAAAGAGTCAGGAGAAATCGGAAGAAGACGCCATGAGAAGCTAGGAGACATGAGGTGATACGAGGAGATGGTAAAGGACAGGATGAGATAAGAGGAGACAGGAGAGACACTAGGAGGTATCTCAGGAGTATTTTAAGTTGTAACAACTCAGGCTACGTCTAATGTGTAAAAAATAATATCAGCAACATCAATATATATAAAAATAATAGTGGTTTGATTATGCTTACTTCTTCTGAACCATAGGTTGATCCTGTCACTATTCCCGTATCTCGGATGTAAATCCAAGCATATAAAGAGTCACCACCATCACATCCTCCTTTTCGGGAGCAAAAGGTACAACAGGATAGCAGATTTTGAGCAGAATATATTCCAGTGAAACCTCCACTGGATTTAATACACATGCGATCAGTAAACGCAGAAGCTGCACTTATAGCCTAGACAAACAAAATCTTTTATTAATAAGTTATGAAGTATTTATTGTACAACGCCAGTGATTTTTAGATATACTTTTATTACTCGTTTTGGGGCTTATGTCCCATCATCAGATATTCGCACCCATTTGAGCAGACCCATATTCTTCAAACATTAAACACTAAAAACATGTACATTATTTTACTTAAACATTCACCGGTCACTCACCTCGACGTTCGAAGGAGGACTGCATAGTGGATGTTAATCCCGCTTATTTACTTCGTCATCTTGGATTCTCATCGCGGTGTCGCACAGCGAATTTATATGAAGTTCGTGTTTATTTAATTTAAACGCTTTATATATTTCAAATTCCTCCTCAGCGTCCAAAAAAGGAAATCAACAAGTCACAGATGGTGTACAGTAAGTACTTCATAACTTATTAAATCATTTCGTTGACTTGGATACTTATACTCGAAAATGAGTTTAAAATAAAAACAAATCGTTTGTATAACTGTACTCAGAAAGTTTTCTCCCTGACAAGGACCTTATTCTTTATAAAAGGGCATACAACTATTGAACAAATACAGCAAACAACCTCAATTAAAATTACGTTATAATATTCTCCAGCTCTGTTAGTATTAGGAATTTTGGGAAAGTAATAATTTTAAAAAGTCTCAAATTTGACCAACGAATAACTTCCCATTATAAAAATTGGGGGTTACCAATAAAAATATAAAATAATGATTTTTAATGAAATTTGTCACTTTTTAAAAATGTATTTCCTTGTCATTTTAGAGCTTAAAAAACCAGGGGAGTTTTCTATTAACAATTATTTGTACTCCCAACGGTTCAAAAGCTATTGTAACATTTTATTTGGGAATCAATTATTTGTAGGCTTATCAAACGTCTAATTTTTTTTAACTTAAGTGCCTGTAGTTCCTAAACGGCTAAAGATTAAAAGAAATACACAAGAATAAATATTCTTAAAATATTGTTTTAGACCTGAAAAAACATTAAAATACAGGGTGTTACATAACAAATTTCAAATTTGGTCGTGGTATTGAAACATTGCGGCAATTTTTTACGTTTCACAAAATGGATATTTAAACTTCATTGAAAAGAAAGGGAGGTTCCCCACTTAAAGTACTCCGTCATATGTATAGTTCAAAAGTTAGATATTTTAGGTGGGACACCCGGTATATAAACTTTTGTAAATATTGTATCTCTTCAAAGTAAAACTTACCCAACTTCCTCGGCAGTTACAACCTTCATCCAATGGTAGAAAAATGGATGAACACCCTGGATATTCCAGACGGGCATCGTAAGCCAGTGGTATAGTGCACTGATCTATTGGACAATACTTATCCGCATCTTGTTGGTAATTTTGGCTAGTCTGGATTGTTTTGTTTGCTATCCCCGCGGATCCGACCATAGAAGACTGGGGTCTAGCAGGGGATGGTATGGCCTGAAATAGAATTCATAAATATAATGCGGTCATATTAAACTTAATGAAGGAAACTTTTGTACGATATTTGATCCTGGTTTTAGAAAAGCGGAAAATACGTTTTAATGCGGGCTAGGATAAAGGTAGGCAGGACCAAGAATGTAGGCACCTGGAGCAAGCTTACATTAGGCGCCCCCTACCGTACGATGTTGAACTCATTCTATGGACTCGTTTTTATAAAAAAACTATATAGACCAGTAGTCATTAATGTTTGGTAAATAAGAATAGAAACAGTGAATAATGTATAGATTTCAATATACTCGTATACGATTTTATTGTCTGACGGCAGCTCAAAGTGAACTTTACTCCTTGAAGCCAATAACAAATTTTATCGGCAGCTCGTGGCGAACCCTTGATGTGCCGCCCGGGGCTGCTGACCCATTCCCCCCTCCCCCCGAAACGGCAATAGAAGTCGGTAACCTTAAGACAGCTAGCGTGCATTGCGAGCTTCCCTGCGCGTATGTTCGCAGATATCTAACAGGCATACTTGCATTAAACCCACGTTAAACAATCTTGGAGAGCGTAAGCTCGCTCAGTCCAAACGCAGAGATCAGTTCTTGCCAGATATGAAACGATGCCGATGGCACACCGCATTGGAGTTATTTACTTTAGTTCAAAATTCAAGTTAGCAAGTAGCAATGCATTTAAAATGTATAAAAGTTTTCAATATATTAGGCAAGAGTAGAAAACATTTCATGTATTTGTCGTTATTCATACCAGATTCAAATTTAAAAATATCTTCAATCGAGTTCGAACCTCAACAAATAATAAAAAAACTTTTAAATGTTATGAAAATAGCTATGAAATCACTCCTTATATTTCACAAAATAAGGGTTTCGCTCTTAGAGTAGTTTTTGTGGAAGAACCTAAGTTGTAAACATAATGCATTTTGGGTACGTTCACATACTTTTCAACAGTCTTTCGCTTTATCTGCTGCAGTAAGCTAGTTATGAATTAATTGTCATTTAAGTACTTTATGATTTATTATTAAATTAGACGAATTATAATAGATTAGCGAATAGACTAATACATGTTTTATAGCAGTATTATATTTGGTTTTTGAAATTAGTTTCCAGAATTGAGGCATGGCAGTCATCATAATTTCCTTGTGTACTATCAAACTTTTATATTAAATTAAATAAATGCCACGCTTTCTAAGGTTATTAAAAATTCTAATCGTACTCACGCCAAGCCGAGCGTGGGTATTCAGCGTACGTTAGCAGCACACGCTAGCTTTCTAAGGTTACCTACCTTAAGTCGTTAGTTAAAATTATTTCACAAATTATGTTTTTCGCCATACCGTCTATTGTTATAAAGTAATATACAGTAATAAGATATTACCGTCATCAATAGTCATACGCCATGTTTTTAAACGACGCTACGGCCGTTTCGGCTATTCAGCCATTATCAAATTTTTTATTGGAAGAGTTACTCCGTTGTCAATGAACACTTAAACATATATTTTCACACAAAATTATAACAAACAAAACACTTAAATCACATATTAAAAACTGTCACATATGTCCGGTAGGCCTACTGTCTCCCTCTGTATTGATTCGTTTATATAAGAACGCAAGTGTTTGCAATGATGTGTTCGGTTTATTTGGATTAGAAACATAACAATGGATAAAATCAACTTTAACGAGGAAATGCACACTATCAAACATATTGCTATCATCAATAGATATTCACCAGCCATTGCCGACAGAATTTTCAAGAAACAAGAAAACAATTCCAACAAGCCTAAAACAGAATCAGATAATAAGTACATCGTTTTAAAGAACAATAAAGAACAACATCACACCATCAGCAACATGTTAAAAAAATGACATGACATGACATGACATAAAAAAAGACATGACTTATAGATTAGTCAATAGAGCAAAATAAAAGGCTAATTTTGTTATTGAATTTAACAGCAAGCGAAATCCACCGTGACTTTAAGTATTTACATAAGTATGTAAACTATTAGGCTATGAGCTTTTGCGCATTTTTTATAAACAAAAATAACAATAAATTGTTATAAATTTTAAAGGTTGATAATAAAAGACAAAATTGCTTCCGTAGCGCGAAAAGCGTAAATTTGCGACCGACGGTGAGAGAGGCAGTGGTAGTTGGGGAACCAGCAGCGGAGGAAACCCTGATACGCGCAGCCCAAGGCCTGTACAAGAAGGTCTGTGCATACGCAGGTCCTGCGCGCGCATCTCGTTCTATAAAGGCACTACCGTCTTCCAGGATGAGTCTACAGGCTTTAATGGGTTAAATTGCGGAAAAACGGCTGATTTCTCCGGCTCATATCTCGGAATCTATTAAACATATCTTTTTGAGAAAAAAAAAGTAAATGAACATACTATGGGCTTTATGAAACATCATGTCATTTTCATTTATGGTTTTTCTGCTATAGCGTTTTTAAGAAAGGCTTGTAACCCATAATGCTTAAACTCGATTTTTTAAACGGTTAAAGCTAAAAGAAATTCTTTAAAAAAAATATTCTTCTCTTGATTCTAAGTCATTGGAAGAACATATCAACCAAATTAAATTATTTTTTATACCGGCTATTATTTAAGAAACAACGTTATGGAAACCACTAAATCTTAAATAATTCGAAAAAATAACGATACAGTATATTAAAAAAGTACAAACAGATCTTTATTCTAGATTTTTTGCTTAAACAGAAGTCAGATTTTTGCTAAAAATGTAGCATGGGGTACCCTTAAATTTTCTAAATTGCGAAAAACACCCATTTCCTCCGGCTCATATCTCGGAATCTATTAGAGATATATTTTTGAGAAAAAAGTAAATAAAAATGTGAACATTTATTTGTCTTTAATTTTGTAAAACATCATGTTATATCATTTATAGTTTTTCCTGTGTCTTCCTCGAAATGAAAACAATAATGAAGATGTTGAAGAACATTTTTATTTGAAACAAACTGAAAATATTTCTAATATCAGTGATACTCATGGTTTAGGCCGAATACCTACAGAAAGTCTGAAATATATTACAGGATATATTTGAAATAAATATACGGATACATTTAAACACTTAGGTGTTGAATTCAAATCTATTCCAGAAAACGACAACTGGATAACAACAGTGAGTAGGGAAGAACTTATAAACCTTACTACTGAGTTCTTCAAAGTTGCATCGACCATGGAAAAAATGTTTGTAACTTTACATAGCTATTACATAAAAGAAAGGAAAATGCATTATTACACGAAGATTTAAGAAAAAAGATGGCTTTAGTTCTAGAAATATTTCTAAAAGAAGTTATTAGGTCTTTAATAAAAGTAAGGACTCACATTAGAATAAAGGAACTAAATACAAAAACTGGGAGACAATAATATAAGAAAGCAGGTGTTTAAAAAGTAAATCAATACGTAACATGAACATATTTTTATATCAGACAGTATTTGTTACATTGTAACGTCTGACGTGCAATTATTGATTTTAGCATTTAAATAGTTTTAGAACTAAATAAAAAACTGTTCGACAAAAATTTAAGGAAACAGGTGTTGAAAAAATGTAAAAATATTAAATAAATAGTTAATATGTACATATTTTTATATCAGGCAGTATTATTTGTTCATTGTAACGTCCAACGTGTAATGATTGATTTTAATGTGTAAATAGTTTTGGAACTGAGTAAATAAAAAACTGGGCGACAAAACTTTAAGAAAACAGGTGTTGAACAAATTTAAAAAGATTAAATAAATAGGTAACAAGTACATATTGCTATATCAGGCAGTATTACTTGTTCATTGTAACGTCCAACGTGTAATGATTGATTTTAATTTGTAAATAGTTTTGGAACTGAGTAAATAAAAAACTGGGCGATGAAAACATTTAAGAAACACGTGTTGAAAAAATTAAAAAAGATTAAATAAATAGTTAATGTGTACATAATATGTTTTATATTATACAGTATAATTTTTTTATTGTAATATGTCCAAAGTGCAATGATAGATTGTAATATGTAAATAGTTTCGGAACTAAATATAAAACTAGGAGACAATAATATAAGAAAACCTGTGTTTAACAAATGAAAAAAGTTTATATAAAAAGTTAACATATACATATTTTTATATCTTGTATAGGCTAATTAAGTGTTCATTGTAATTTCCAATTTGTAATTATTGATTTTAATATGTTAATAAAATAGTATTTTTGTTTTCCTACCTTTAAAATATAATTCTTATAAAATTTAAGACAACTGAAAGTGTGTCTAATTCATTTCCGGTCAAGAGTGATACCTTCTTAGTGACGTACATGCGAGTGGTGGACGGGTTTTCACAACTCGATGTACAGACCTTTATAGACCTTGCGCGCAGCCTGCCATTCTCTTCTCCTCCGCAGTTGATTCTCCCACTACCACTGCCTCTCTTGCCGTCGGTGGCAAATTTACGCGTTTCGCGTTATGTTCGGTAGCATTTTTATTATACTTTATCAACATTATTAAAAAATCGAAGATATATATAGTTTCTTTACACTGTAGTTGTGAAAAAACTATTAATGCGACAAATTTCATCTTCCGCCTGATTGAAGAACACATAATAAAAAATCATTGTCTGCTCTTAATATTTTAAATTAACAAAGATATGCATTTTTGAAAAATAGTAATTTTTAAGCGGTTTTTCTACTTTTCTCGATGGAAAAATGTCCGATTGGGGTCCATAAAAAATAATTTTGTAATCAATCAATGCGCAAATTTAGGCTTTTCGTGCTATGTTTGGAAGCATTTTTATCATACATTATCAACCTTTCAAATGTATAACAATTTATTGTTATCTTGTTACATTCATAATTTTAAGTTTCCATAAAAGTAAAAGACAGACTTATATAGTTTAAGGCTAGGACATAAATCCGGGTTACTAAAAATTTGATTTCGTTTTTGGCTTGTTGGAATTGTTTTCATGTTTCTTCACAATTCTGTCATCAATGGCTGGTGACCATAACTGATGGCTATATGCTTGATCGTGTTCCTTTCCTCGTTGAAGTAATTCTTTTCCATTTGTATGTTGCGAATTCAAATACACCGAACACCTCATTAAAAACACTTGCGTTCTTATAGAAACAAATCAGTACAAAGCGAGACAGTAGGCCTACCGGACATGTGTGACAGTTTTTAATATGTGAATTTAGTGTTTTGTTTATTATAAATGTGTGTGAAAATATGTTTAAAAGGGTGATAACGGAGTCACTCCTCCAATAAAAAACTTGATAATGGCTGAATAGCCGATACGGCTACATAAGACTATTGATGATGGTAAGTTCTTATTATATTAAAATTACAGTATTTCTGTTTGGCAAGATTCTTTTGTGGGACATGAAGCTGATTTTACTTTCTCAATATAGAAATTCGTGATTTCACAAGTTATGTGTGTTTATTGCAACGTTTTTGAGTTTGGGAGGTTGGTGAGGAGGGGAGCTCCATGTACATTCACATATATGAAAGTTTATTGAAATCCGTTTGACACGCTCAGTTTGTGTACAACGTACCTTCCACGTGTTTCTCCTATCCAAGTTTATTTCGTATGCTATTTTTCCACAACCCAAAAGGCTTTCGACTAGCTTGATACGTCGATCTTCTAGGAGGGTTTCGTCCACGTGTTCACTGGCGTGCTGTTGGGGTAATCCTTTCAAGCCGGCGAAGAAAAACGAAAGTGACAAAGTTACCAGGCTTATCAGCATTGTCTGAAATCAAAATACAGTCAATAATTTGAAACAAAACAAATGAACTAGGTTTTTTAATTAATAATAATATTACCTTAATAAGACTGCTTGTCACATCATTTAAGACGACATGTTTCGGAGCCGTAACTCTATCTTCAGGTCTTAATCACCATATACCACGTTTTGCCTAGTGTCCTAAAAAACAATTTTTTAAATACAATATAACAAGAACCTTCGGCACAACAATTAATTATCAACATCGCTTATTCGTAAAACCCTCACTTCAACCGAAAAAAAGTTCGGAGTTTATAAAATCAATTGTCAGGATTGTAATAAATACTATATAGGTCCAGACAGGGAGAGCGTTCATTGATTTTTACAAAGAACATTTCCCAACAATAAATCTAACATTACCAAGTCCAATTACGCACGTCACCTTGCCGATAATAACCATAGCACGGGCGACTTCCACGCTTCTGTAGAAACCCTACACAGCTGCACAAAAGGATAGGCTAATAAATGCTAATGGAGAATACGAAATATAAAAATCATTCTAAAGTAAACCGATAGACATCTTAGTCGACCAACTTTCGTTTCAATTCCACCATTTATACGTTACGTTTATCAACAGAGACAGAGATAGCCATCGGTAGGGCTCTTTAGGTAACACCCGTAGTGTTTCACCGATTACTTCGGGTCGCGCACCTAGTAAAATGACTTGCGCGATTTTGTGTTAGTGTTGTGTATTTGTGTATGTCCTATTTATTTTAATGTGTGACGATCTCTTCGAAGTGATTAAGACCTGAAGATGGAGTTACGGCTCCGAAACATGTCGTATTAAATGACACGACAAGAAGTCACGTGACGGACATTATTAAAGTAATATTATTATTAGTATTAATAGTGACTTGGTACCACAAACATGCAATTCAAAATAGTTTTTAAGCCTATTTTTTTAAATTACAAACTGGAGAGACCCATGCGTGCTTCGCACTCTAACCTTGGTGCTTGTTTCGCTCGCACAATTAATTGTAAACTTATAATTTAGTAGTAGCAGTAAACACTAAACATATATTAAATAAAAAACCTGCAAATAATTTAGTTTCATAATTTGAAGAGTAATTTTACCAATACATATTTTCTGGAAGTACACATAAATATAGGTATTTAGTTAACTTATTAGGTTTTAGATAGGACAATCATCCTGAGCCAATCCTAAAGCAAAACTAAGTACGCACTGTAAAATCGGCATACGTTCATAACGGCTCCTTCATTTAATTTAATTCGTTCATTCATTAAGTTAAGACAAAAGAAAATTCATGTCATCTCAACAAATGGTATGTAACTTTTTAATTTATTTAAGAACATTGGAATGACTTTCTTAAGGTGATAAATTAAAAATTCTAAGATTACCAAGGCCGCTATTTTTAGCGAATTTCCGTAGGAAAGATGAGCTATTGCATTGACTCTGATGGTGAGACATAACGTCGGGGGTAGTCAATGAGCACGGATAATGGTCCCCAGAAGACGTTTTGGGGCGTCATTAAAAATGTAATATGTACAGGGTGATTCAGAACTATGTGGCAATGTTTTGGAAGCTCATTCTATAGCTAAAGACAAGAAAAAAGTTCATAAAACATCGGCCGAAAACGTTTTGTTTTACATATTTCCTCTAATTTGTTGTTTTTACAAAATAATTCATACCTAGATAAACGTTTGACTGATTGAGTTCAAACTTGGCATGAAGTTTAACTTAACAATGATATATCTCAAGAAAAATAAACGATTATATCACGCCATGCGTTTCAAAATGGCGTTTGTTTGAAAATTTCAGTCCTAAATTACTCAAAAACCGAGTACATATAACACGATATCAAGATATATTTTTTGTAACCCTTTTGATTCTCTATCAGATGGTATAATTTTCAAAACAATCGGATGAAGGATAATAGCTAAGTTAAAGATAATAACAGCATAATTATTTACATACAATATTGTTGTGCTTATTATGTTGGTATAGGATGCTGGGTTGAACAAACCAGTTACACCATCCGATATGTATACAGATAAGTTATCTTGAAATTGTTTGTTAAAATGTACAGTTTTTGAGTAATTTTCAAACATCCGCCATTTTGAAACGCATAATTGAATATAATCGCTTATTTTTCTTGAAGTAGATCATTGTTAGGTTAAACTTCATGCCAAGGTTGAACTCAATCAGTCAAATGTTTATCTAGGTATGAATTATTTTGTAGAAACAACAAATTAGAGGAAATCTGTAAAACAAAGCGTTTCGGCCTATTTTTATGAACTTTTTTCTTATTTTTAGCTATAGAATGAGCTTCGAGACATTGCCGCATAGTTCTGAAAATGAATCACCCTGTATATGTTTAGGTATATGTGTTCGCAACCTAACGGCCGTAATTTACGTCCGATTTGTTAAACATTTGGTACACAAGTTAGTGTTCTTAAAAAAACATTTCATCAAGGTTAATTGCATTTCTTTATTATTTCGTACAGAACAAAGTCTCATTCTCATTTTGGAATACTTTATTTGAATATAATAAATAACCCTAAACCACAATATATAAAAATGTGCCTATACAGTATTTAGCAAAGAACACAGTTAGTTTTTAAATTTGCAAAACAAAAATTTTTAATGTTGTCGATTTGTTCAAACAAAATAACATTAACCCATAACTTACACTTTCAAAAATAAAACTTACACAATCGAGTCAATGTGACCCATTAAACGTATAACTTTTTTTAACACTACGGAATTTTCATATTTTAGAAATTCAGTGTAACCATTGTTAACAAAGATCAAGCAATGTTTTCCATGCGATCAAATAAGTTTTCGATGTTCAAGGTGCATGATTTCAGTACTTTATTTTATAAGATTTTTTCGATAGTGGCATGATTTGTTGTAGGAAAAGTGGCAATGTGTATGAATGTTTAGTAACATGCATCTTTCGGTTAAATTAAATTACCGCCTTTCGAATCGTGTCAAGAGAAATCTGCGTATTTTGTTTAGCCCATGCATTCATTATGTAGAAAGTAGTAAGTATACTAAGTACATTAATAAGTACTAAGGTGTAAATGCAGCATGTAGTAAGTACAGCGCGTAGTAAGTACAGTAAGTAATAAGTATGAAGTAAGTAACTAGTAAATGTAGTATGTGGCAAGTATAGTAAACAGTAATTTTTGTAAGTAGTAAATATAGTAAGTCTATTAATTAAGTGATTAGTAAATCTAGTTTGTAGTAAGTATGGTAAGTAGTAAGTATAGTAAGCAGTAGGTAACTTAAGTAGTAAGTAGAAGGTATTGTAAGTAGTAAGTATATTAAGTAGTAAGTATGGTAAATAGTAAATATAGTAAGTAGTATGTATAGTAAGCTGTAGCTATGGTAAGTAGTAAGTATACTAAGTTGAAGGTATGGAAAGTAGTAAATATAATTCCAAGTATAGTAAATGTGAGGCTTGTAAATGTAGTTTTTAGTAAGTATTGTAAGTAGTAATTATTGTAAGTAGTAAGGTGTAAATTCAGCATGCAGTAAGTGCAGTAAGCATAGTACGAAGTAAGTACAGTAAGTTGTAAGAATGGTAAGTAAGTAACTAGTAAATGCAGTATGTGGTAAGTGTAGTAAGCAGTAATAATTGTATGTACTAAATATAGTAATAATAATAATAATAATAATAATAACAATGCTTTATTTATAATTCGAAATGTACAAAAAAAGTATACATGCCTGCATTAAATGGCACTGGTTTTTTATAACCGTCTGCCAGGTTGGTAACATCTCATATTATTCTTATGTCTACTACATTTTTAAGATAAAGACATACAACAACATAAATAATATAAACAAATGATTGAGGGGGAGAAACAAAGACATGAAAACAAATACAAATATAAATACATAACGTTAATAATTAAATTCGCGGATTAATTCCCATCTATATTGCCAAGCCTGTTGCACGTACTGAGCAAGATACTTCCAATTTTCCCCGTTTAGCTGGTTAAGTAACTCCTCTCAACTCAACTCTAATTTCCCAAAATACCGTTTCCTAATTGTTCCCAAGATCGGACAAATCGCTAAAAAATGGAAACTGTCTTCTTTAGCTTTCAAATTACAGAGCGAACAGTTGTGATTTATCCCCTCCACCCAAGGCCTGCCGTTCAAATACAGCAGTTCTGCTCTACATTTAATTACATTACGTACTATCCAAACATCATTATCTAGATAAGAGTTGTTATACTAAATATAGTACGTGTAGTGAGTAAGTGGCCAGTAAATGTAGTATGTAGTAAGTTTAGAAAGCACTAAGCATGGTAAGTAGTAAATATAGAAAGTAGTGGGTATGGTAATTAGTAAGTAAAGTAAGTAGTAAGTTTTGTGAGTAGTAAAAATAGTAAGTAGTAAGCATGGTAAGTAGTAAGTTTGGCAAGAAGTAGTATAGGAAATAGTACGTTTGGAAGTAGTAGTTTTGTGAGTAGTAATTACAGTAAGTAGTAAATATGGTAAGTAGCAAATATAGTAAGTAGTAAGTTTGGTAAGGAGCATGTATGGTAAGTAATATTAGGAGAAAGCAGTAAGAAGTAAGTTTTGTAAGTAGTAGTATAGTAAGTAGAAAGTTTGGTAAATAGTAATACTAGTAAGTAGGTAAGTAGTAAGTTAGGTAAGTAGTAAGTATGGTAAGTAAGTGCCCAGTAAAATAAATTAATATGTACAGTAAGTATATTCACTGAAAGTTATTTAACGTTTTTTTCTTGATAAAACGTCTCGCACTCTTCTAAATATACCATTCTAAGTTTGAACGTATCCCTACCACAGCAGGATAAAGGGACATTAGAGAAAATTCCAGAAAATTCTGTACTTCCTTTAGCATCGTTTCGGAACATCCTAGAACATTCTCGAACATCCTGGAAGATTCTCTAACTTTTTATAACATCTACAATATTCTTCAACTTTCTTGAAAGTTCTAGAACATTCTAAAACATTCTGAAATATACTAGAACATCTCTGGGATACAAAGCGCTCTCGCAGTCGTTTCCCCGTGTTTATTTATGGAACAACGTGTACTAGAGGAACAAATAATTTAAAAAGTAGTAAATAAAAAAATGTCTCACAAAAATATCTTTGTTTTTGCCAAAAGCGTATCAACAACAGAGATGTCACCTTGAGATGGAACAGCAAATTATAACTGTGTAAAATTAGTGTGGGCGGATTTGTAATTTTATCAATAAAATAAAATTATCAATATTTATTACTTGATTCACCAAATGAAAATATAATCCTAACAATATCACTTACGTCTTGATCTGGAATCAGTTATCAAAGTGAAACCAAGCACATTTCCTTCATAATATATTACACATGATTTACTCATAAAGCTAATAATTAATAGGTAAAAGATCAAATATTAATGATTCATAAACTTTAGTTACAATGTACGGTTGGTTCCCTTTATAGTATGTTATAAAACTGCTAAATGATTTATTGTACTTTTGTAATAACTTTTTATATTTATGAGCTTTATGATGATAAAACTCTTATACTTTAAAATGATGTTTGAATCGTTAATTTTGATGAAGAATTAAGGGAGATATGTGGTTGCTACATAAAAACACCTTTAATAAATAATAGATGTACAAGTTTTGAATGATTTTTTTAACAAATACATTAACAATTGTAAACTGTTTGTTTAATTTTCGTCAATAGCGGGGAGCATAAGGTTTAAAATTATGTTTGAATCATTAGTTTTGACGAAGAGTTAAGTGAGATGTGATGTTGCCGAAAAAAAAGAAAACCTTTGAGGAATAATATATAAACTTGAGAGTACCAGTTTGACTCGTTCCCATCAGCCTTATACCATCATTATAATAATAAAAACAACGAATTTACGTCATAACATACTCAACTAGAAGCTCCGCCCTTGCTCGCTTGGTTCACTAATCCACTCGGAATGACGATTGATAGTTACAGAGATTTTTTATTTTTATATAGAATGGAGGAAATTTTCAAGTTATAAAGTATGACCAAAATGTGATACGGTAAAATAGTATTTAAAACTGGTCAAATAGGCTTAGTAACAAATAAAGTTAGACTAATTTTAATAGTAATACGTGTTTGATTTATGATTTAGTAAATATTTTTCTTAGTTTGTGTTTGCCATAACCTAATCTAAAACACACACAGTTGTTTGTGATGGTATATTGGTTGCGAAAGGAAAAATTTAAATTTTAGGCCTACATAAAAAGTAGTAAAAATTATTGTAATTTTGTTCATAAATGTAAAAACGTTTCTTAATTTAGTTCTAAATAGAATTGTATAAAAATATTTATCAATTTCAAATTTATTATTTTGAAAACACCAGTTTTTATGTTCCTACTACAAGACTGCTAACAAAACTAGGCCTGTTTTGAATAGTAATTTAGGAAAATATCCTTTGCCAAAAATGACATATAATAATAAGAAAGTGTAGAGGATAATAAACTACAGAGAATAAATCAAAGAATTAAACTGTATACTTGTAAATTATCATTGTAAATTTCATAAAAGTATTTGTCTTAACTTTACTTGAATTACAAAATCAGATGAAACAAATGAAACCCCTCGGCGATAAAGGACATACAAAAAATGACCGTTGGACACCATGTGTTGGTACATGGGTTGAGATCACTATCACGACGTTTTAACATCGTTTGTTTTCATTATTTCTAATATTGGATTATGATATGGAAGTTATGGAACTGTAAATACATTGTTAAGTTTTAGTTATTTAAGTATGTAAATATTTAATTCTATGTTGTCCCTCTATCTTACGCATTATTAACCTAAATAAAACACAATACCTCTAAAACAAAATCGTTAGTAGTTAAAGCTGAAGAAAGAAAAAAAAACGAGAACTAGGAATCGCGGGAATTGCAAAATAATGTTTCACTGGCTAAACCTTGTGCTTACTTTCTTACTGGCACACTACTTTTAACCTGAGCTCAAAACCACATTTGTTATTTCAACGAGCGAGGTCTACTGTTCACAGAACTACTAGTTTAAGTTTGGACAATATAGAAGTTATTAAGCTCTAATTTTACAACGCTCTATACCTGGATGTCCACAATATATTCTATTTAATATATATCTGCTCTCAAATTTATTGGAATTATTAACCTATTTCCTCGAAATATTAATTTATCTACAACTGTTAGTTCCTCCTTTATTTGCCAATATTTTAATATCTTTCTGGTACTTTCGATTTGTATAATGACCATCCTTTAACAATTTGACTGTATAAAATACATATTAATTTTCATTTTCTGTACTTATCTGTAATTCTTTTAACCTACTTTCTGTTAGGTAAACTACTAACTGCAGCACATATATGAGCTTCAATTTTATTTTCACTTAACATATCATTATTTACTGGGCTTTGCATTTGATATGCTCGAGATAAAGTATCTACATAATATAATTCTTTGCCTGGCTTATAAACTAAAACATAATTGTACTTTTGTAATCTAATTAAACATTCTTTGTAATCTAGCAGGACATTGATACAATGTTTTTTTGTATAAATTACCTCTAAAGGTTTATGATCCGATTCAATTGTTATACTTTTACCATAAATATAATCATGAAAATGTTCACAACCATATAACACTGCATACAATTCTTTTTCTATGTTTGCATATCGTTTTTCTGTGTCTGTAAATGCCTTAGAGGCGTAGGCTGCAGGTAAATCATTCTGCAGAAGTATTGCAGCTCCCATACCATTTTGAGATGCATCTACTGAAATTTTAGCAGGTTTATTACCATCATAATACTGTAAAATTGGCTTTGTAATTAAATAATGCTTTAATGTTTTAAATGCATTAACCTGTTGTTCATCCCAGTGAAAAACAACATTAAATTTTTCTTTTACAATATGCGTAAAGGAGCAGTTTTCTCAGAAAGATTTTGAATGAATTTACCAACATAGGTTACCAAACCTAAAAAACGTTCTATATCTTTTGAATTAGTTGGTGTTTGCATATTTTTTATAGCTTCTATTTTTGATTCATCTGGACTGACACCATAGGCATTAAAAACATGACCCATATATTTGATACTTGTAAGAGAGAACTTACATTTATTTTTATTAAATATTATATTCTTACTATAGGCTCTTCTAAATACCTCCTGAAGACGCTCATTATGTTCTTCTTCCGTAGACCCCCAAACTACAAGATCGTCTACATAGGTATCAACCCCTTCTAGACCCTCAAATGTTTCTCTAAATTTTTTATGAAATACTTCACAACTTGAATTTAGTCCAAACGGAAGTCTTAAGAATGTATAGCGTCCCCAGGGTGTATTAAAAACACACAAATCTGAGCTAGGCTTACCTTGGTCTATTTACAAAAATCCACTGTATATATCTGAAATGCTAAAAAAACTTGGCTCCCTTTAATTTTGTTGTAATGTCTGCTATTGTTGGCAAAGGATAATGCTCTCTTTTTATTGCTTTATTTAAATCTTTTGGGTCTAGACAAAGCCTAATCTTTCCATTTGGTTTTTTTATTACTGCTAAAGAATTTACCCAGTCTGATGGATAATCTACTCTTGCAATTATTTCTTGAGAAACTAAATTATCTATTTTAATTTTATTGTTTTATTATTGTTTTACTTTTACTCTGACTCTGAATGCAAACGGAATTCTTGTAGGAGCATGTACTACAGGAGTTACATTCTTATCAATAGTAATGTGATAATTATACCTAACTTGCCCAAACCAACAAATAAGTTTTGATTTTTAGACACAATCTGCATAGCTGAATTATATCTTTGATCATTTGTCTTATACTTAATTTCAGCTTTTAGAGGCATTACTCGTATTATTAAGTTAAATTACTCTCATGATTTTAAACCTAAAATTGGTGGTGCCCTGGGACCCACATCTGCTACATGAAATTCTAAAGTTTTACATACATTATTGTACTTACAATCTACAAAACAAACTCCTCTAACAGGAATTATTTCACCTGAATATGTTGTTAAACTAGTGTCACTTTTCTGTAATTGTTTCTTTAAATTATTATTTAGGCCTAGGCTGCAATATATATTAAGTGGTAGAACATTTATATGTGCTCCAGTAACCAATTTAAAATTTATGTCTACATCATTTATTTTAGTCAATACTTTCCAATCTTGAAATTTGCTGTTTGTCTTAGACAAAGTATGTTTATTTTCTAATACATTTATTACACCTAAAAAGGTTTAATCATATTCATTATTATTTGGAATACCTAGACTATTATTTACATCATGAACATGAGCCTTAGGCCTATAGCTAGGACCTCTATAATTATTTTTTGATACAGATTTACAATTCTTTGCAAAATGATTTTTCTTCTTACATAAATTACACGACTTTCCATATGCTGGACATTTATTTATTGTATTTGTATAGCCACAATTACGACACAAAAGCTCATACTGTTTATTCTGACTTTTGTTGTTATAATAATTAGGTTTAACATTAGCCCTATTCAATTTCAATTCTTTTGCTAGGTTTTGTACAGTTCGGTTTTGTATAAAATTATTTTTTTTATCAAAATTTATTTTATCTATTGAACTTTCTGGAGGTCCCATTGTTTGCACCAGTTTTTTTTTTTTAATTTCTGCAGCTCTACATATTTATCTCTAAAGTTTTTTCTAGAGTTAAATCATGTTCACGCAACAGTCTTTCACGTAGGCTATCACTTTGCATACCACATATTATCCTATCTCTAATTAAACTATCTTTTAAATTACCAAATTCACATGTACTACTTTTTTGGCAAACTTCTGTAGCATACTGGTCCCTTGTCATGTTAATTTCTTGACAGCACATGAAAAATTTAGCCTTTCATAGGTCACATTTACTTTTGGAACAAAATAACTTTCAAACTGATCAAGAATTTCACGTAAAGTTTCATGTTTTACTGGAAATGTCTCAAAATTTCCACGACACTTTCACCTATTATGTGTAAAAGTAAAGCACACTTACGTTTTTCGTTCAACTCCTCTCCACCTATAGCTATAATATAGATCTCAAAACGCTTTCTCCAGACTTGCCAATTAAGTGCTACATTACCATTACAGTTGAATCCAATTGGAGGTTTAATTATAGAGTCCATTGTTTAGAAGCTTGTAATCTAATCCTTTTCCTTATTATTTTTTTAAAAATCATACCGACTGCGCCATGTTATCTTATATTTTAGGTTTTGTAATAAATCACTCCTCGTAATTTCACTGTTACTTTATTGCGTCATTTTGGTAAACTTAGCATAGATCATCTAGTCACATAGATGTTGTCTGAAAATAGATCTGAACATATAACATATATTACATTCATCGATTATCCATTGTTAGTAATGAATTTATTTTAATTAAAAACCTCTGAATTTAATTTATTTTAATATATTAAGTTTGAATTTGCAAATTGAAATTATTTTATTTATTAATGTCAAAATTTGTTTGCCTGTTACTTACAGACACAAGATGTTCAATGTTGATTCTCGACTCCTCCTTATTTGTTACTTCTTCTTCTCGACTGCTCCGACATTGGTAACGCCTTTTGTTTTCTCCTCAAATCCTTTGTATCTTTTGGCAAGACAGGCCTTCTTATTGTTTCTTCTCATGACGAATTTACTGCCCGCCAACTACCGACCGCAGTTAGGATTAAACGATCACTCAATCTTCTATGTACTTCCACGTATCTCTTCATTATTCCTTAAGCTGAGTCGTGTGCACGCCGTGCTGGACTATCCATAACTTACTTTTGAACTGCATTCGCTGAACTCTTTGGGTTGTTTTCAGTCAAACGAGTCTCTTCCGTTAAATTTCTAGGAAATTCTTATTTCTTAAGTTATAAATATATTTCTTGGGTTTAATATATTTTTTGGATTATTTCATGAATTTTGGTGTAATTATCTTCTCTTTATTAGGCATCGTTTAATTGATTTCGAGATAATACTGTGTCTTCAATGGTTTTGATGTTACTCGAGTAGTCGATCATATGACGTCATGTCCTTTCTCCACCCTCTTAGCTCGCGCTCATGTCTGAACTGGTCTGCTTCTAAATTCTCTATTGTTTCAAATCAAAACTCTATAACTTCTTTGTCTGTGGGTTTATTTCGAATTTGACTGTCTTGTATGACTCGTGATTACTTTCTGAATCCTACCTTGTTCGAATGGTGTTTCTACTCCTTATATTTCTCTGTTTATACGCTTCGAAATTTAATGCTAACGTAAAAAGTTAAAAGGTAATTAAACAATGAAAATTAATATAACAAGTAATAATGCATAATTAAGACAAGTGTCATTAAAAAATTATAAATAGTTTTCGTGAAATAAAATAAATTAACAAAAAACTTTACTAATTAAAATAAAGGTAAATTAAAGTGAAAAGCTGAATAAATCGATAGATTATGTATAAGGTATATGTAATGTATTGTAAAGCCATGTGAGAAATGAAAATAAGTTAAAAAGGGGAATGAAAAATTAAAAACAAAAGCTAGTGATTAGAACAAACAAAAAGGAGCATATCTCAGGAACTAATTACGTTAGAAAACATCCAAAACCGTTTAGCGCGATTCAAAACAAGGCAAAGAAAATAAAAACAATAAATTTTCAAAATTATTAAATTTACAAAAAGTAAATTTAAAAATATTTTAACATGTAAACTAATGCTACAAATAACTGGACAAATTCGTGCCAGTCTGGTCAGGATTGATCCTGTTAGTTCTTGCCTTTACTTGGCCTGTTTTTGTCTCCAACGCTTACGTTATACCCCGATATGAATTCAACTAAATTTATTTTGTTACGTTTCAAAATAAACTCTTGTAAACTCTATTTTAACTTTAAAACGCTTATTTAATTTTTATCATTCTCAACTTTGACGAATTTTAATCCCCTTTTGACTCAAATCAATTAATTAATTTTAATTAATGCCACTAATTGGTGCCGTTGCAATATTCAATTAGTTGTTGAAATACGTTGGTTTTCTAAGCTGCTCGGACAAGTTCGTTAGCAAAGAAAATCCAAAACTGGAAGCACGTCTTTTTGACCAAAATTAATTTTTTTTAGATTTTCTATTAATTAAACGTTTTTTTGGGTAATATTTCTCTGCACATTTCGTTTTTTACACGACATTGTAACCTGTCTGGTTCTCCTCAAAACCGATTAAATCGTAAAGTAAAATGAAAGTACCCGTTTCAAATCCACGTGGGGGGGGGGGGGTTTATCGCTTGGGCAACTTATAATCTAAGTCCGCAAGGTCGAAGCTCAAACCCACAGTCCATAATCTGAGGCCTCAAGGACAGGTGCAAACTCGCAAATGGACAATTACATCAAACTATACCATCTTGTGCTTGCGCTATATTATTTTGATACCTACGTTTGTTTACTCACTTTATGGGAGTACTGAAAACATTTAAATATTATCTTAGTCGGTTTTCAGCTTTATTTATATAAAGCCGTTTCGACAATTATTTTTTATTTCACAAAATAAACGCGTGCATTTCATCGACACCAAATTTATTAATCTTGGTCCAATAGAACTCTAAAATTATCCTTTACAAAACCATTTCTTTTCATATATAAAAAAATACTCTAAATAATGTTTTTACGGTCTTCTGTTTTGTGTGAAGTGTGAGGCATGTAAGGTACTTATTGTGTCTAGTGTCTGAGATAGTACTGTACTACAGAAGAGTACATAGTTGCACTGTGCTGCTCAACGGCGAAACTTGAAACTATCTTATGAATAAGTTTAGTTCTAAACACAGCACTAGTTTTAATTACAGATTCATTTTTCACATATAGATCTTTTTCATAGATCATGAAGGTTATCCAAATACAATGGTGCAACACAATACTTTTAGTTTCATTGTGTCTGTCAGTCTGTGAGCTTTATTTTTTAAATTGGTTCTATTGTAGTGTTTATTTTGAAACTAAAACGGAAAACCAGATTTTAAATTCATTTTTACTTTCTCACTATAGTATAGTACCGTACCTATAGAGAAAGTATTGTGATCGCAAAAAAAATCGATGTTGAGATTTTTGTGGAAATATCCGTTTTGGGACCACTGAGTACAAAAAAGTGGTTTTTACAAAATGTCTGTCTGTATGTATACAAAGCTAGAGCGAAAACTATTCGATCAATTTCAAACAAATTTGCACCAGACATGTCAAGTATGCCTGTATAAATGCACGAAAAACGGTTTTGAAAAATTTTGAAAAACAACCCCCTTTTTGGCAAAAAAGCCCCCAAAAAATCAGTTATTATTTTTTTTATAAAAAAACGGCTCTAACGATTTTGATAAAATTTGGCTTATTTGTAGCCCTTAATGTAACCTACCATATACAAAAAACCGCACCTATCTAAAAATTCTCGTTTAACTAATAATAATAATAACTGATTTTTGGGGGTTTTTTGGCCATAAAGGAGGTTGTTTTTCAAAAATTTTCTAAACCTTTTTCGTGCATCTATACAGCCCTAATTGACGTGTTTGGTGCAAACTTGTTGGAAATCGATCGAATAGTTTTCTCTCTAGATAATAATAATAATATTTATTAATTAATCTCCTACTTTAATAAATCACCTCTCCTACCCCACCTACAATTATGAAGTCACAGTGAATCTGTTTAATAACTTAAATATGTTTGTGAGAAAGTATGTGCCAGTTACTGGTATCCTTTATTTAATTTTCACCTGAATCAAATTAAACTGTAGGCCTATATAATTTTGTAATAACCTTATGATTCTAGAAGATTAGTGGCGTTATTTTAATTTTGTAATAACATTTTCTTTCTCCAAGCCGATAAAGCCGTCATCAACAGTTTAGTTGACTTATTTCATTTGATTTTTATTACAGCCAAAAGACATCTATATGCATAAGCTACGTCAAATTATAAATTAACATTAAAAATACTCAAACACAATACAATTTACGTAAAAAATCCTATTAAAGGGTGGGAACAAGCAATTAAATTTATAATTTAACTAAAAATTAAATTATATAGCCTATATACAGTACTACAATAATTGATAAAAATATAATATTCATAATTCAAATAGAATAATTAATATGAATACTACAATATATAACAATTTTATACCAATGCATTTTTAACAATTAAAAACATATAACAAATATCTTTGAACAATCATAGACAACAACTAATGCTTACCCTAAAAATTTAAAAAAGAAAAAATGTTGTTTGCTTTTTTTTATCCCTTATGAACATATAAACATTTTTTATGAAGTAATACAGTTATATAATAGTCTTAAGTATTTTATTTTTATTTATTTAGTGTTGGGCACAAAGCAATAATAATACATTTTTCGCATTTGTAACCCAATATCTCAACTATTTTAGTTTAGGATGTATTATTTCAGCAATGAATATAATTCAGTGGATAATAAAATGTTCTAGTTAGTTGTTTTCTCAAAAAGGTAGGACCACTACCTTAAATATTTTATTTTACAGTATTTTCTACTCTATAGAAACAGCTGATTTGGTTTTTAGTTTCAGTAACAGCTGATTTTCTTTTCTGTGTTCTGTTTAGTTGTGAATAATAATCTCTTTAGTAAGCTGAAAGATATCAAGAGCGGTGATATATTCTAGGTATAATCTAATGAAAATTGGCTTAATATTGTTAAGCTCCTTTTGGTAATTAATATTGATTTAATAAAGAATGCTTTAATTATTTATATAAAGAATAAATTTTGATCTAATGGTGTCTAAATTGGTCTGTCTTTACTGGAAATAACCTTAACATTTTATGTTAACTTATAACAAGGAATAAACACCAACATCTGTTTACACATTAACAATAAAATTAGAAATTCTTTAATTATTCAAATAATTCTGAAATATATATATATATATATATATATATATATCTATGATTGTCCTCACAGTTTATAATTTGTCTATGATCCCTTCATTGAATGTTCGTATTGGCTAGCCTGGGATTATCAGCCATAGAATAATAACATTTACATTGAAATTCTGTACAAAATGGTCTCACTATCATTACAAAGTTAAATTCTTTAAAGAAATAAGTTATGATTATTTTATTTAGGTATTGTCAATATCATGAATTTAATTTAATCTCGGGTTAGGGGATTTCGGCCGGATCCATCCATAACTATACATATGATTGATCACAAACTAGAACTATATCTTAAAATTTATTATTACTTCACTTATATCTAATGAAAACATTGAATGATAAGGATGATTGTAATAAAAGAAAGTTTGGAAAAAGTGTCTTAACGTTGATGGTTTGGTACACAAATTTGATCACTATGAGATTTTGGTTATGAATTTTGCTTGTAAATAAAGTTTATAACTCAGAAATTTTCATAAATAATTGTTTTCTCTCACCCAATATCTGTTGTCTTCGTTTTCGAAATGATTTCCAGACGTTTTGAGGTGTTTAACTGCAAAATCTAGCGAAGAGAGCCGGCGTGAAATGTGTACGTCTGTTCAGGTCGAGAATGCACTTTTAACTGAATGTAGCGTCTTTTCAGAGCATTGTTCACAAATCGGGGTTCACATTTAATCTCATTACCAAAATCATAATTACCGATTATTTACATAGGCTTAAATGGGTACAATTTTTGGCGATTGAAAATGATTTTATGATATGATACTTATATCCTAATTTACATGTTCTATTTAATTCTATTTAATTTAAACTAATTTTCAAGAAACAAACTCTTTATTTGTGCCTGAATTATTTATAGCTTCATCATCCCTACAATTTATTTTAGCACCATTGATTTCAAAAAAATTTCTTCACATAAATTCTAAATTTAATACATAGAGCTCAAAATTTATATCAAAACAAAAATAGTAACTACTAACCCCACCTTTTTATATTGTTATGGAAACAATCAACCCCTTCCATATGAAAACAATCAAAATTGTTAAAACCATGCTCAGACATAACAAAAACATCTGACTTTATTTCTGAAAAAAACAAACTCAATTCAGTGACATTGTTGGTGGCACAATTTTGCACTTTGATGGACAGTATTTAAATGATTCTGTACCCCCCCCCCCCCCCTCGGAAAACATTGGATACCCTCTCCTGCTCATACCGCCGCCCAGGTACTAAGGAATTTTGGTTTATATTTAAGGGATTACATCTATTAACACATTTAATTATTAATTTTTTTACTGTCGTGATTTGCTATAGAAGACGAGGACTGATTTACCAACTACTTTTTGCTCTAAGTTTTAACACTTTCTTTGATAATGTCCGTTAAAAATGTTTTGTTTGAACTCTCTGCTGTACTACCGGCAGGAGGGAAGTTGTGATGGTTTAGTATGTCTATTGATAGATCATTCGTTGCAGCGGAAAATGAAAGAGGATTCGTAGAAAAATCCAAGTTTTTATTTACAATATTATTTTTTTGTTTTATTATCGCTAGGTTTAGTTTTCAACTACTTTATGAGGAAAGTTTCTTTGACAATTTTACTTTTTTGAACACCAGGTTTCTTCCAATCATTTTCATTAAAATTCACAATTTTTGCATATACACGACCTTACCAATGGCGTTGAGGTGTAATCCG
Source organism: Philaenus spumarius (assembly GCA_018207615.1). Taxonomy (NCBI): domain Eukaryota; kingdom Metazoa; phylum Arthropoda; class Insecta; order Hemiptera; family Aphrophoridae; genus Philaenus; species Philaenus spumarius. Next base: position 212,350 of record JAGFPH010001961.1, read on the forward strand.
TGATGAGTGAAATGAGTACGGGATAATCTTTCTGAATCAAAATTGATCTTAATTTGTTTTAAGTATTTGTCAGAAAACTAATTTACTGTTTGAAGCAGCAACTGGTTAGCACAATACACTCTGTCATTAAATTCTGTATTATCATAGATATATGGAATTGCGTGGAGAATTAAATTAGTTTTGAGAAAAGCAAAACTTTTCTATTGCCATCTTTACATCCAAAAAGTAGAGATAGCTTGACCTCACATCCTTTGTACCCCTCATTACAATTTAGGTAATCATTTTTGCCCAAAAATTTTACTTCATTTCTTACACCAGCTATAAAATCACCCAATTTTGCATTTGGTTTACAAAAACCTGATACGAGGAAGTGGTCTTGGACAAGCTTTGACTTGAGGGTGTGAACAAGATCCCTAACATGACTGTTTCCGAGAATTACAACTTTTTTTCTTTCGGCGTAAGTAGTTTCATAGGTCTGCCTACTAATTTTTTTTTTATTGAATAGTTTTGTCTCGGAAAATTTTGAATAATATTTTGGGCTGTAAATGTGAGGTAAAATTGTTTCAGTTTGTACTAAAACAGATATTTTATTATTAGTTTATGCAGTTGTCTCAGTCAGAGAATCGTGAAGAGTTTGAGTATAGGCATTTCCCTTCTGTCTCGGAAAAAATTGTTTCGCATCACCCTGGAGAAGCTTAATCGACTCTTTACTCCTTGTAGCCTGAGTAATTAAATAAATCTTTTGGTGGACTTTATTATTTTATTTTTCCTAGCATGACAATTTGTCTCTCAATTAATTGTCAATGTTTCCTTTGAGCCTCTAATTGTCTCTCCAGACTATTGATTATCTCTTCTTTATCCGTCGAATATAAGTAATATGTTTTTTTTCTCTTCATATACACTGTTCAAAACCCTTAATATTTGCTCAAAATATATAAGCAAAGCCCCTAGATCGTCGTAGCCAACAATATTTTTAAATGTCTTTTTAAGACAAATACAGGAAATAAGATGAAATAAATCGTTATCAAAGTCAAAACCACTATTGAGAATTATATATAATTGTAGTTGTAGTTAAGTCGGTTCTCTTATCCCGTCTAGCCATAATAAAGTTAAACTATAATGAATGTAAATGTTTATAATGAATTCGGGCCTATTAGCCAAAGCCCTATCTCAACTCCACAGAAAGAGATTCAGTATTCAATTCTATTGACTCAAGTATAGAGATTACAAGTTCTTGGAAAAATATTTAGATAAACTCTAGAACTGAACTCCAAAACTGTAGATAAACTGAACTATAAAATTTCCCGAAAACCTACAACCACTGACACAACCATACACGCACAATCACACCATCCCATCTCCCAAAAAATGTCTGCATACAACAAACAGCTTCATCCACCGCCTTCTCACCATTCCACTAAATAAACAGGACTTCCATGATGAACTGAACACTATAAAATATATAGCACAAAAGAACGGCTACCATAGTTCAATTACAGACAAATTATTACATAAACATATGAAAAAGAAATCCAACCCTCGTAAGAAAAGGAAATTAATAAATTTGTCTCAGTCGAATATTCTAACATTGTTCCTATGATGTTAAATATACTTTCGCGAAACACAACATCAACATCACGTATCGAACTAACAACAACGTTCAAAAAATATTGCGACATAACAGGATATTGACACCAACAGAAAGGAAGTCAGGTGTATATAAAATAAACTGTAACGACTGTTACCGCTTTTATATTGGACAGTCTGGCAGAGCGTTTAAAGAACGCTTTAAAGAACATCTGCCGCACAATAACATATGCAAAATGAAGTCAAATTACGATCAACATTTAATAGACCATAACCACAACTACACAAATGTCGACACCAATTTGACATCTCTTCATTATTGCGTAAAGGGGGGGATTAATGAACGCCCTCGAAGAATTCGAAATTTACAGGGAATTCAGACATAACCCAGATAACATATTAAATGATCAGCTGTCATTTCAATCCAATGACTTATATGATACAGCCCTCGGTTATCAAGATAGAACCGGTCAATAACCACCATACAAAGTAGGCTGTTTTAGTTTAGATCAGTGTATCATAGACGATAAGATGGTATACACCCAGGGCTCTATAATATACACCAACCGGCTCAATCCATGTCGCACTATAAATTATGTGTTGTGCACTTTGTGTTATTAATGTGTTTGTGTTTGTGTGTGCATATGACGACCTGAATAGTGATTAATATATTTTATACTTGATAATGAGATTACGGTCTCGAAACGCGTCGTAAGTAGGACAACTCAAGAAGCCACAAGACGGACTAACAACCAGGTAAAATACTATAGTAATTTCCTGTATTTATTTCATTTTATGAAGTGACTTGGATACAAAAATCATGAAGCTAAAAAAAACATATTTGTTTGGTCCAATTGTCAAGCTTTTATATTTAATATTAATTATTTGTGCTTATAATTGCAATGTCAGTAAAAAGTTTAAAATTGGGTATTAGTTTACAATAGCGTGTCAATCGATACTACTATAAATACACAAACCTTAACTTTTTTCTTTATAATTATAGCAGGCCCCTATTTATACACTTCACTGATTAAGGGAAAGCAATATTTAACCACGTACAATATTAAAAACTTTCAAATCAAATGTTCCTTATGGGAATTTACATTGCAAAGAGGCGACATGTTTTTCTCAGCGTTCTGCCAGCGTTCCGGATTTGTCTTGTTTTCTTTTGTGTAGAAACGAAGTTTAGCCAACTCAACTACATACGTTTTTAAAGAATAAATATACTGTTATCGGTCAGCTAAAGTAAAAAGTAAACATACTGTGACTAAATACTACAGGTTAGAATCTTTTAGGTTTTTTTTATATTTTAATTGTATAATGTGATAATAAAGAAATATAATCATACTTTTATCGGCCAGGTTAAGTAAAAAGTAAACATACAGTGCCTAAATACTAAAGGCTAGAACCTTTAAGGTTTTTTTTAAATTCTAATTATATAATGTGATAATAACGAAATATAATCATACTGTTATCGGCCAGGTTAAATAAAAAGTAAAAATACTGCGACTAAATACTATAGGTTAGAACCTTTTAGGTTTTTTTAAAATTTTAATTATATAATGTGATAATAACGAAATAGTAGTAGTCTATAGGTAATGTAATTTCGTTTCACTCTGTTATACGCTCGGCTAATTTACTACGCAACCAATGAGATTCAATGCTTTGGTCACCTGCCCACCAGTCCACCGGTCAGCGTTCTATACACACCCCATTTAGTACAATAACCTAATGACTTGGCAACATTTGGCAACATTGATGAAATTCCATTTTAATTACGCATTTATATTGTATTTTATATTGTTCTTTATGGTACGTTGTTATTGTTTTCGTTATTAAAGTTATGTTACATTATTTTTTAATTTTCTTGTTTTGTGGGTACTTTTGGGATTAAGGGTCGGCTCTAGCTGTCGGCCATGTTGGTTGACACTCCATAAGACCAATGTTAAATTAAAATCCATATTTTTCCTTTATTTTTGATCGGATAATTATGAACGATATGTCATTTTAAAGCTATGGCCAATACGCATGCAAATGGCTTTTCCAAAATTAAGAAAAACGTTTTGTTTAATATTTATTAACAATTTAAAAAATTTAATTTTTAATAATTTTTTATGTTGTCACTATTAGTTATAGCGAAAAAGTACCAAGCCATTTGCATGAAGAATTTCGTCCCCAAGAGTTTGGTATTTTTTTGAAAACGCTATTTGAACAATTGCGGGTTTTAAATGGATTTAGGCTGAGCAATGTCCGTGTAACCTACCGCCGCTATAGGGTGACTTTAAATATTTTTTTACGATGTAACTATTAATTATAGCGAAAAATTATCAAGCCATTCGGATGAAGAATTTTTTCCCCAAGAGTTTGGTATTTTTTTGAAAACGCAATTTGAACAATTTCGGGTTTTAAATGGATTTAGGATGAGCAATGTCCGCGTAACCTACTGCCGCTACGCTGGAGTCGCAGGTTGCTTTCTGTTTTACTAGAGCCGACCCTTAATATTGTTTACTTTAATTATTTCTTACGTGTTTGGTGTATGTGAAGTGATTGATTTTGTTATAATTACGTGAAATATTGCGGGAATGTCGCAACTTAACCTATATAATTTCAAGTTTTATTTCTTTCATAACTCCTATAAATTTTATTTCCCGGGAATATATTTGTTGTTTTTAAAATCAGTTAGACGTGTTCTTTCGTATTATTTAAAATTCCTTTAGAAATCGATTGACACGTTATAGTAAATTTTTACCTAAAATTGTTTTCACAAAATAACATTCACCTTAGCCCATAAGTACTACTCACAGGTACAAATTGTATACATAAGCATCAGATTTTACCGCACAAATTGCTAAAAAAAACCAGGTGCCAGTTCGTTACACAACCAGTCAGACTGATGTCTACTGAACCATAAACTTTTAAAGCAACGATTTTAATTCTATTGAACCTTATTTAAAACAGATACAGAACCTTTCTAGGGTGAGTTTTTCTTATAAATGATCCTATCAAGTATGATTATTTTATGTTCCAGTGCGTTTTAAATGGTTTTAAAGAACAATTTACCTCAATTCATTGCGATCTCTGCAGGCTGTTAACAAACTATTACAATTAAAATAAACTATATGAAAAAAGAGTAATAAATAACTCGATCACGCACTGAACCGCTGACGTGAACTGAGCGAATTTCCAAAATTAAGTCAGTATGTTTTAGGGTTTCTACCAACTATTATTTGTGAAATTGGCCTAGTCATGAATTCCCTGAAGAGCTGCCTGCATGTACGAAATAAATTATTAGTAGATTTTTTCACCTCAGCCTTCAGCCTCAGTTCATGCAATTCTTCGTAGCGCTGGCATCGGAAAACTCGCTTTGCAAGTTTGCACCTCGACTTTCGGGATATGGACTGTTTCGGTTCCCTCTGTTTGGATCAGAAGCTGCCTCCAAGTGGATTTGATCGTCTTTGGAGGAAAAAAAAAAAAAAGAAGAAAGAAATATGGTCGTGTAAAAAAAACAAAATGTGCAGAATAATGTCTTACATAATTTTTTTTAGATAAAAATCAAAAAAAGTTTCATTTTAATTCGAAAAATCTCTTACAAAATTTACTTAGGTTACAAAACGTGCTTCCGGTGTTTGGATTTGTGTAGAACTGAAAACTACACTTTATAAAACTTTAAACAATCTATATTATTTTCAACATATTAGCCTACGGATTGGATAATTTTATCAATTAATTAATTAATTAACGAGGTACAATACCTATTTTTTGTCTTGTATTCTATTCTGAGTCAATCCAATCCTAATTTTAGTCGCATTAAACGTTTTACCGAGACCGGTTAGCTTGATTAGGCCTAATAAAAAAAAGTATTTTAATTAGTTTCGCAATTTGTTTTTGTGTTGTATGGATGACTTTTAATGTATTTGACGACCTGAAAAAGGGATTTATTTGATTTTCTATGTGAACTGATAATGGTTACTTAGGTTACCCGAAACCGCGATAATCATCAAGTGATTTTAGGATTGGATACAAGGCACAAAAACCTAGTTAATTAATTGATAATCTGTATTACACAAATTACTGTTTCTTTGTCCTCTATAGACTAAAAACTATTCGACTGATTTCACTCATAATTTAACAGTTTATCCACACTAATGCCAATATTGTTTAGAAATTACAGTTCCTACAAACAAAGGTGTTAAAATGTTGTTGCTTCCCCTATTCAATAAATATGAATTTAACTAACTTCCTACACGCTATAAAGCTAATATTGAGTAATATTATTTTTAAGTGATACAAAACAACTTTTTACTTAAAATTTCATAATTTACACATATTAGTACAGGACTATTTTGAGAAGAATATGGTCACTGCAATCAAAAATACTAAAATTTGGCAGCTACAAACATTTAAATATACTAATTTCTTACAAGCTATGAAGCTAAAATTGTGTGGTATTATTCTTATGTAAAACAAACAAACAAAATTGACAATTCTAATTTAACCAAAAATATTTTTACTAAACTAATTTCTCTAAAGGTTTCACAAATTACACATATTAGTACCATGAATGTTTAGAGAATATGGTCAATACAGTCAAAAACAATAAAATGCTGAAACCACCCCTATACAATAAATTTAAATTGCTCTAACATCCAGCAAGGTATAAAGCTAAAATTGTGTAATATTATTCTTAAGTAATATAGAACACCATTTGCAATTTTATTACTTAAGTGTAAATAATGAAATGGGATACTACCCTTAATAGCCCAGTCGGTATAGGTTACAACCACCAGTAATTTGCAATACGGCTGAATTTTTTTTATAAGTACATTTAAGTATGTAGATTAACATAAAAAAAAGTTTACCAGTCTATCGATTTCCCAAAGTCGAAAAAAAATAGATTATCATTTTTTTTTTCCGATTATCCTTAATATTTCGAGCTGGGATGAAGATAGAGGAAAATAAAAAATACCACCGTGTAGGGGAGGTATTTTTTCAACAAAAAAGGTCATATGTATTTATTTCGTCCGAGCAATGGTTTGTCTGGAAAAAATTCGATAATGCAGGTATGTATTTTGCAGCAGGGGAAATCACTAAAAGGGGACATCTTATTCATATATGAAGCGTTGGCTCATTCTAAATTGGCCGAATTTTAATATATTGAATTGAAACTTGACATAGGAGTTAAAATGTATATTTTAAACATTTATGCTGAGTCTCAGCTTGTTATCTTGAAAATGACCCGATCGAGGAGTCGATTTCGATTATCGATTTTAGGAGTACCGGACCCACGAACTAATTTCAATCTATTCCAGTTTCGTCAATTTTTATAATATCATCACCAAATTTGTTTTATAAGTTGAGTACACCAGTATAAATATTCTTAGTA
>JAGFPH010001962.1:0-16742 GCA_018207615.1 Philaenus spumarius
TTATATACAAAATTGTATATTGCTATTTCGTTCGTTTTTAATTATCACGAAACCGAAGGGCCTAACTCAAGTTATAAAATTGATTGCCGGGAAAAGTTTTCTCTAACGGGCGTACCTCAGGAAAACCCGATTTCCCGCTAAACTAAAATAATGGTACGAAATGCTGAGGACACCAAAAATGAAGTCAATACAAAATTAACTTTCCAGTACAGTTCAACTTAAGTAGAACCACATTTCGTAAATTCGCTCACTTGAAAAGTTTGTAAAAACGAGATGCCCCCTTTCGTGAATTTAGTGACAATAATCATGAAATCATATAAATGAATTATTACATTATTACATGGATATGATGACAAAATGATTGATGTAAATCTTAAGAACTAAAGAATGCTACACCTAAATAAACCCTAAGTTGAATTTCTTTCAATTTGTTACAGTATACATTGTCTTTTTAAAGTGTAATTTTGTACTTTTATGTTGTAAAATTGGCTATTTTTTACATGATAAAGGTAGAGTTTAGTTGAAAATTGGTTTAGTTTATATTCTGTTGAGTTTGATATATTTGTGGATTTTCTGTGCAATTTTGCTTGAATTTAATGTAGTTACTAGTTTTATATAAATTGAACTTTATTTTACCAATCAATGTGGTTGTTTGTTTTAAAATTTTAATTTGTGTTATATACCCCCTCTCAAATTAGTATCACAATTTGTTCAAAATTCAGTTACACGATTTTTGACATTAGGCCTATTATGGTTTTTAGATTGTTATGTATCAAAAAATAAGATACCCCCGATGCAGCAGACCTGCATACTCAGCGAATTTTAAATGCTAAAATAATAAATGTAGACAAGGCTTCCTTCCAAGTAAAATCAACTTACGTCCATAAATAAGCATGCTAAAATATTCTCCATAAGAATAACATGGTAGTGAGTAAGCAGGTTTGCTGTCTCAGGAAACTATAAATTTGGGGATTTTAGGCCATAATCTATTAGATCTCAACTAGATGAAGCATGCAGTTTTAATTAACTAACAATAATATCTTTAGTTCATAAATCTTGTTTCAATTCAATTAACGCATAGTGCAATTGTAAAATGAAATAGAAAATAATTAAATTAAATGCTATTATGAAAGTATAGCCTACATCCAGTGAGCATACGTTTCAACATGCGGCTCTGTGGTTCTGGATGTCTTTTAGGCAAGAGGCATCTCGACCACCGAACACCTAGCTGAGGCAGAGGGAGTGGGCTGCCGAGTCTAGTATTGAAAGAACTACTAGAGCTGCTTTGCGTCGAAGGAGAGAACTAGCGTTCTTACCTGTCGAACTGGTCTGAATTTTTAAACGGCGAGTGTCCTTCTTATAGGCATTGAAGAAACAACACTATAAATGCCTATAACAATGTGCCTATAGTGTTTATAAATGCCTATATAGTGTTAGTGTATATAGTGTTGTTTCTTCAATGGTTGTATCTCTTTGTAATTATAAGAGAAATTATTTCTTTGATTTTTTTGTATTAAAGGGAAAAAACAAGTGATTTAATTGTTACAGTTTGATATTAATATTGAAATGGATTAATAAAAACTGTGTTTCTTCTTAAAAAGTGTATTCTGTTTTTTCTTGTAAAAAATATAACAAATATAATAGAAACAGATAAGAATTTAGGATAAACATGGCTGCCGGCCAATAGGAAGCAAGAACTCACTTGGCCACACTGTCTCTATCTAGTGACTGTACCAGCAAAGGAACCAAGGCGTGCCAAGCGGTGAAATGGAGAACTAATCTAGCAAACTAAAGAAAACCAACCACGACAACATTTTCAATCGAATTAAAAACTTCTGAACATAATGACTAACAAAATTCATTTATAAAAATTATATTCTAAATAACCCAATACGTCCTTGATCATAAATAGATTAGCAAAATTATAGAAAACTTAGTCAAAATTAAACATTAAACGGTATATTAAATCAATATAACCACATAATCAGGCGAAGAAAAACGAGATCTTTCCCATATAGCTTGAAATAGCTTTTATTTTCAAAACCATTTACTCTGACAAATTTTATTTAATACGGTATGTTTGTCCAACTAAACGTTTTTCAGGAATGCTTTTAGCTTTTGTGACGATGTACTATAGAGGTTTTTAAATTGTAAATTTTCAGTTAATGTTGAATATTTGAGAAGGTAGGATAAACGATTTTTAAGATTCAGACACGTCTCATGATTGTAATTTTTATTTTTTATTTTACAGAGCAACAATATGTTTCTTTTAAGTTTGTACTTTTTAGGATTTGGATTAACGGTTCTTTCGGGAATGTTTGTCGACTGGACTGATGATGTACTTTTAAGTCATAAGGTACACAGGTTTCACCCCATATCTCTCTATGCTTACGTTATCAAATAATTATATATATATAACAAGTTTTAAGTTGTACATTTTCAGTTAGCGTTGGACCATCGAGAAGGTAAGATAATGATTTTTAAGATTCTACGCATCTCATGTTTGTACTTTGGATTTTTAAGAATGTAAACATTTTTAGGATGTAATTTCGGATTTTACTTAAAGACAGTTTTTTAAAGATATGTAAAAGGTTTTAAATTGTAAATTTTTCAGTTAGCGACGATGTTCTTAAAGGTAAGTAACACGGTTAGGGGCAACTAATTAGGGGAAAGCTTTATTTTAGCAAGATGTAAGTGTACAAAGTATACACTAAAAAAAAACGTCCCTTAAGCGGCCCATACACTACACATGCATTGCACGCCGTGCAAGCACGACGTGCCAAAAACGGATGAAACCTGCCAGTGTGTGGAGGTCTCCGTGCTAAGCACGCCGTGCAATGCATGGCACGATGGCAATCAAGACGAGTTTGATTTTCGGCACGCCGTGCCATCCGCCGCCGTGCCAACCTGCTAGTGTGTGGGCCAGTCCCGCGCCACGTGCTGAGAGTGAAACGTCTTTTGAGGTTATATTTCGTTCGGTAGCGGCAAAAACTCTTTATTTTTCGTTAAAACAGGCATCTCAATCACAGTGACAACCGACTTCTAGCACGTCACGGAGCAGACAGAATTTTCAGTGTGTGGCGCACGGCGTGCCAAGCCAAGCACGGCGTGCCATTGCATGGCGTGCAATGCATGTGTAGTGTATGGGCCGCTTTACCCCCACACTTCTTGCTTCCCCCTCACAATTCCTCAATCTTGCAAGAGCAGTACTCTAGTTAAATGTTTACAGCTCGAAAACTTAATGAAGTTATTAAATGTTTACAGCCCGAAAACTAATGAAGTTATTAAATGTTTACAACTCGAAAACTAATGAAGTTACTATAATGTTTTTGTTTTGTTTTTATTTTACTCCTAAAAATATTATAAACAAATTATGTTATACTATACACTTTGTATGTATTTTATGTACATAGTAGCTTAATTTCACCGTAATACTTAAACATAAACAGAAAACTGTCTCTACAAAAAGTAACTTCAACAAATTTTACCTTTTTATCCTCACGTCAAGAGAACAAATGTTTTGAACAAAACTTATACCTAGATAATTTAATTGGCTTTAAAATTATGGGTCTAATAAAGATTGATTAACATAACATACAAAGTGGTTTTACGATTTACACTTTTATCTTGCCATCGTTGTATTTTGTTCCTTGTAAGACTTAAAATAAAGAACAATATTATATATAATAAATAATAATGTATTAAGTTTTGTCCTCTTCTGCTTTGTCTTCAATATTTTTCCTTTAGCATTAACTGTTATTGAGTTATTTCATAAAAACGAATTGTGTTCACTTTTGATTTTAAATGGCGGCTTGCGCATATACTTTGAAATTAGAAAAGTTGTATTTTTCATCAGTTTACTCTAAGCAACATATTTCTACACCAACCTTTTGAACCCCTTAAGACTGGTCTCATATTATATTTTATATTTTAAGAAAGAAAAGCTTAATAGTTGATTTCATGTTTTGGTCTAGACCTGAGTGAAGTATTTCGTAAATTGTTTGAAAATAAATGTTGATGTGATCTTGTCAAAGATTACTTACGTGTTATATTAAGCAAGTAATAATCATCGTGTGATCTTTGTAATAAAATTTGGCCTGCGTTAAATTACTTCGCTCACAAATAATGTTCGAGGTGAGCCGGCCTGGAGTTTGAGTTTGAGAAGCACTCAGAGGTCTTACCTAATTTACAATATTCTTTGAAGCAATCTAAAATGGAAAGAAAATTTTCCTGGTAGACTTAAAAAAACTGAAAAAATATACAAATTACAAAAAATATGTTCATTAAATCTGAATAGTTTGCATTTTCAGATTAAATGATTATATCTTAGTAGAGGGCTCCGACCCGTGCTCGCTTTGCTCGCCAACCCCCGCGGTTAAGCAAACTCAAAAAGATTACCACTTATGAAACAATGGTGCCAATCTCAATCATGGGAAGTATAACAATTTATATTTATTGTAAATTGTCTGTTACCCCTCCACCAGTTCATCAATTAGACGTAACTATTTATATTGCGTGTGTTATTATTTATTTTGTTTCCTATAAATCACTTAAAATTAAGAAGTTAAATATTTTAAGTTCTCTAGCTTTAAGGAAAGTATAACAATCCAAATTTTTTATAATGGTTGTTACTACATTTTTACCCCTTAGCAGCACGTGACAAAATTGAAATCTATTATTTTTTTCTATGTATCTTGTAAGAAATAAATGTACAAATTTTCAGCTCTATAGCTTTAAGGAAAGTATAACAATTAATATTTATTGTTTTAGGGGTTGTTTCAACCCTCAAATCAAAATTAATTCTACGTACAAACAAACAAACAAATTTGACCTCTTTATAATATTAGTAAATTGGTATATATAAATCTAAATTGTTTAGTTAAGTTTATAGATGTACTATTTTATGTACTGTTTGCTTCATCACCTTTAACACGTTATAGTACAAAATTGTAGTCAAATAATATGTTTTAGAAATTAGATTGTAACTCTTCATTGCTTTCCGAGATTCGCAAAATAAATCTAAAAAATTATTTGAAATCATCGCCAGTATTTTGAACTAATGAACCAATTTGCATTATTGTAATTTGTTTTGGTCTGGATGAATGTGATATAAATTTTTAGTCGAAGAATTTAATAAAATATAACATGAATATGAAGTGATCATTAGACGAATTTATTAATTTTAGTAATATTATGAGAAAATGTGTTTCCTCAAAATTCTAAATTTATCTACAGTGTTTTCTACAACATTACACCTTTATTACACGCTGTTAAGACATACATATTTGTTTAATTTGTATAAGTGTAACCTGTAAAGTGTAGTATAAAATATGGCAAAAATTAATAATGAAATATTATTTTATATGCAGTTTAAAATCGTAAGGTCGATTTTATATGTATACTATGTACTACTGTAATTCGCTTTTATATATATATAAAATTCAATGTATGTCCGTCTGTTTGTACGTTTGTATATTTGTCCTTTATGCGTTACCAAACCGTCCATCCGATTGCTTTGAAATTTTGCATAGTAACACAGGTTAACCCTGGGAAGGTTTTAGGCCATTTACCGAAGTCCTAGGACATTAGGGCAACGCTCCAGTGGCCCTCAAAGTTTCAATGTTAATCTTATGGAAGGTCAATCTTAAGGAAGAAGAAGAAAGATCGCATATATTATTTCTCAAGGCCATTTTTTTGTCGGTACGCCATAACTTCCTTAATACATCATTAACTTACATGAATGAGGCATCATTTTAAAGCTTTCCTTAACCGCTACACCGGAAAAATAGACAAACAGCTTAAAATTCATGTTTTAATAACAAAAATTGATTAAAAAAACTTTTATATTATACTTTGTATGTTCCTAATGAAAGGCGCCATCTATTAATCATATGTTTGACTAGCATGACAGCTGTTAGTTAGATTGTTTACACTGTAAGATTGTATAGGGAAACTGTTATTTATAAACCAATGTAAATAAATAAACTTAATTAACAGGATTAAATCAACGTGTCAAATCAGGTAAAGCCGGTTCTACACGATGCTACGAACGCTCGCTCCAATGTTGGACCAAACGTTTGGGACAAGTAAGTTCTACAGATGGCACAGCGAATGTTCCTGCTACACGGTGAATCGAATGTTTGATCCAATATTTAAGAAAACAGTTTGGTACAAACGTTGGCCCAGTTGCGAAAATGGACGAGGATGACAGTCTATAATAATATATTATGTTTTAATTGTAGGCTACACATTTAACGAGTTAAAAATCCCCACATCATATTTAGGCAGGCCTAAATAAAATTTGTTTTTAAAATAGTACACTTTTAAAATTATATTTTTTAAAGGTATATTATCTAATTACCGGTAATCAGTTTCTGATTTTTCACGGGAACTTACTAGTATCAAGTATGAAATATAAATTGTAGCCTACTTAGGCTACCTGTGAAAATTTAAATGAATAATATTACTGATTAAAATTAAACACAGAGATAAACATAAACAAGACGGGTCTTTGGTGTAAATAGAGAGTAAAAATAATGCTTCATATGAACAAGTCGTGTAGCCGTTGAATCGAACCAACGAACATTTTCCTTCAAACGTTGGAGGCATCCCTTTGACTCGGTGCAAAAATACCGACATCGACCCGAACATGGTCAAATGCGAATGTTCGACGCTCGCCATTGGACGCTCGTAGGTTTGAACAACGGCCACACGATGTGACGAACCATCAAACGTCCAACGTTGGAAGGTGTTCGTAGCATCGTGTAGAACCGGCTTAAATGTAGGCCTACTCCGAACTTGCGAAATATTCGCACGGGTCAGCTAGTTTCTTTTGATTTTATCAGGGGTACAAAAAACAGCTGTTCGTATGAAAAGCTTAAAACAGCTGATTTTGATCAACAACTGATTTGGATCAAAAACTTAATATAATTTTAGGTTAGGCCTACAATGAACTAAAACACTTGGGCTAATTATTAGTATCAGGTTGATTTGTCTATCCGTGCAAAGCCGGGTCGGGCCAGCTAGTATAACAATATTATATGAAATTATAATTAAAAATTCATGTTGACAAAAAGATTTAGTGAAATTGAACAACTTGTCAAAACCAAATCTTCTTACGTAGCCTATAGTTTACCAAAACAAATTTGAATATTTTTTGAAAGTTTAGGTTTATGTAAACCACACTTTGAAATTCATTGTGCCTGCTGCATTTTTATAATGCATGCTATATCATCAACATCCGATTAACAATTATCCGATTAATGTTATTAACAAATAATGTCCGATGGGCATTGACGCTAAATATAACAAAATTAATTTATTACTAATAGATTTTATGTTTGTTAGCTGCAATAAAATCTGCACCCTGAAAAATACTCTGAAAATATTAATAGAACTTGTCTGAGGTCATACTACGTCTTCTTTATAAATTATTAAATTGACGACTTGTTTTATAGAAATATAAAAGACCTGAACACATTTTCGGTAACTAGGTTAACAAAAGTTGTCAAATTATTTGTGCAGTCAGTCAATGTGGTCTTAAATTTATAAATCATTACGTTAAATACAATTTAATATGAACTAGTGGCTTGTAGGGGCAATTGCCCCTATATATTGTAGTAATTTTATTAAGTAAATTGTTAGTCTCATGATTCACCGTACCTTAAATTATCATTAAAAATTTGTGAATATAATACGCACAATAATTCTTACATACCTGCGTAATTTATTTTGATGTCTGCTATGTTTAAAACTAAAATTTGAAAGCACTGTGCAAGCGGTTTATTATCTAAACATTTTAATGGTAAGACAACTAAGGAAACATTTATATATTCACTGGTAGGCTTTATATAAAAATAAATCTAGTGAATCCCGGTGAAAAAACACAGGCGGATTAATTATATACACATCAGAAATACATCATTTATACAAAATATATAGATACTACTGTATTTAAACAACATACTTTATCTAGGCCTATGTAACTATGCAGACGGGGATTTTTAACTCGGTAAATGTGTACAATTATAAAGACTATAAACGTGTAGGAATATGTGTTAAGATTTTGTGTTTATGTATATTATTATATATATTTAAAGAAAGATAAAAATATTATCTTTTAATTGCCTTTTATTTCATATTGATAGATCAAATGATTTAGAAGTTATTAATATTATAGGCCTAGGCTATATTATTGATCGAAGTTGTAAACATAAACCCAAAGTATAATCTACGCTAGGTTTTGTTTGCGTATTACAGATGAGGTGAAATCAGCTGTTATATTATTATGTTAAACGAATATTCATTTCTTCTTTAAATGTTACTCCACGTACACTCGCTTTTATAGGAGTTGATAATGAAGAAATTATTAATGGAATATGTTTGTATGTTATACTAAGATGTACGAATGTTTCCGAAGCTAAACGAATGTGTACATAAACTTCTATAAACTTGGATACATAAATATATTATATTGATAATAAAATAAAGTATTTATATAACAGTTTATAACCTCAATACAAATCTTATAACGTATTATAGGCTACATTAGTTCTTTAACTCATATTTAGAAAAAAATTATCTTCGCAATACTTATATTGATTGAAGTTGTAAACATAACCCCAAAGTATAATCTGAGCTAGGTTTTGTTTGCGTATTACAGATGATGAGTGAAATCAGCTGTTATATTATATTATTAAGTTAAACGAATATTTATTTCTTCTTTAAATGTTACACCTGATTTACACCTGTATATGCCCATGCTATTTAAATGGGACTTATTTTATTCCGTAACAAACTTTTGGGACACAATTAAAAGAAAAATGAATATTTTCCCCAAAAACTTCATTCCCAGACCTCTAAAATGAGACCTCTCCCAGCTTCCTACGACCTACCGTTCGCTCTGAATTTCATTTTCAAATTTGGGCTTACGGAATTAAATATATAGATAATGATAAATCTTTTTCATCACTCCGTACTGAAAGTAGCTACTTTCGATGTCAGCTGGTAGCAACGAAAACGATCGTTTCCCAAGCTCTAATTTAGAGCAAGGGAAAAACGATCAGCTGATTTTCCCTTGCTCTAAATTTGTTTTCCCTTGCTCTCAATTAGTTTTCCATTTGCCCGCTACGCGCTCTGACGTCGCTTTGCCGTTTATTCTTACAATTTATATCAGCTGTTCTAATTGTTACGTTGTTATGTAGGCTTATTATAGTAAATTTGTTATTATAAAAAAATGTTAATTGAGAAATATAATAGTTTGCATTTTACTGAGGTTTCTTCTTCAGCATTGTGTGTATTTTTGCGTCGTGATGAAAAGTACCGTTCATAACTTGTACCGAAAGTGATTTTCCGGCACTTGCTCCAATTATTCCCGTACTCGGCTTCGCCTCGTACGTGAAACTTGGGCGCGCACCGGAAAGTGCCACTTTCGGTACTAGTAATGAAATATACTATACCAGTAAGGAAAACACATCCAATAATAATAAAGTAACACAGATGTTTACTCTTAAGCTTAATGACTAAACGCCTTTCAACAAAGTCGTAATTTTTAGTGACACTGAGCTAAAATAAGATATTTGTGTTTATGTCATGTTTACAACATGTTTTTCTCTACTTTATATTAAATAAATATGTTACTGGACTACTGGACACAAACTCGTATGACGAAGACATTGTATATAACGAACGAATGTGGTGAGAGAGTATGCGTGAAAGGAAGGAGACCATTATTTTAACGTGTGTTTTCTACCACAATAAACGAGGGTTGGTGTATTGTTATATTTTCCTTAACACAAGAAGCGTTTTACAAAACTGTACGAGACATGCTTTACCGTTCGATAAATCTGAGTCACTCACATCGATTTAACACACATTATATTCACGTCCTGCACATACATCCCATACATCTTATGTACAAATTGATTTTCTTGATTTTCATAAAATTCAAGTCTTATGGACTAGAACTTATTTAGTTATGTTAAAATATTTGTAAAAGAACAGTAGACTGGTTAAGCCAAATAATAGTTTCGACCTTGTTTATTCCATATTGAATAAATAACAAATTCTGTTAAATGATGCAAACGCAAAAGAATCTGTATTAATTAAATCTTATCTTCTAAAGCGAGAGATAATTGTTTGTCTGCTAAATGGATCTGGAATCTCCGTCTAAGGATTTTTGATTTTTTGATTTTATATTAAGCTTTTGGCCACGAGAAATCGATTGGAAATGGTCACCAGTCTGGGAAAATTCGTTTTCTACGTCTTTTTATTAAATTAAAAAGTGAAATTTGTCCATTTTAAACAATACAAAGCACAGCTGATGCAAATGTTTTCAATGCCATTACAATAATCATCTGCTTTCTTTTAAACTGTATATTTTATTAGAGGTAAGCCTAATGTTGTATCTATGTATAGTTACCATGGCAACGAATACATAATAAACATACCCTTTATTTAGTTGTTTAATGTTATAGGCCTAACCGAAATGATGTTCACGGAAATTTGCAATAATAGTAGTTATTGACGTGAGCGAACTAGGCCCTAGGAATAAATCGATATTGAAATAATACTTTAATTTAGGCCTGACTTATTTCTGAAGCATAGCGTTGAGATTGTGGTTAATCCTTTAAACTGTATTTTTATTACAGGTAAGCCTAATGTTGTATATACCCTTTATTTAGTTGTTTAATGTTATAGGCCTAACCTCAAAACTCAATAATCCAATATTTATTATTGAAATCATAGTCCTGCTTATAATCGAGCTTTAGCTCGGTCTCCTGGTACTGAATAGTAAAACTGGAAAGATATAGCCCTTTATTATAAACTAGGGTAAACAACTGGAACCTTCTATACACATAATCATGTTATGTTTTATTTATAATAAAGATGTAGCATTAATAATAACCCCAAAGCTAAGATGGATTCAAATCAAATTATTTCGTATATTTTATAGCAGCAGATATAATAAAGGTTAAAAGAACCAGCAAGGCTCAGGTCTACACTTTAATAAAAACCTAAATTAAAAGTTAGAAATACAAATAATTGCTTCAAAGTTTGAAATCGGCTGTTGACATATTGGAGCAAACATCTTCTGTTTTATCTGTTATTTTATTCAATTGGTTGCTACGGTAATAAACGTAATTACCATAATTAATTAATTGGTGCATCAGTCTAGGCCTAACCTAAGATGTTTTCCTATCAAATTTACAAATATGGAAATGTTTTTATCAAAATTAATTATAGCTTATGTTACTCAGGGATAGTGTAGCCTTTTACATGCTTTTCTTCAACTCACTACAGCTCTTTCCGGATCGCCTCGGGCTGCGCGCTCCGTATAGCACATCGCTTTACGACTGCGTTCTCGCATACGTATATTAACCAAACAATTAACCATCAGATAGGGGGCGGGGGGTTGGCTCTGAGGACCAAAAATTTTCGGAAAACCCAATTTATGACTATAACTAAAAAGTAAAAAATTAAATAAATGAAAAAAAATTTAAACATGCTTTCCTATCCATGAATAACGTAAATAGGTTCGAACTAAAAAATAAAAAATAACCCACAGGTAAAATTAATTCTTCCTCGGCGAATCTGATATTGTAATGAGACTTCATAGTTTGCAATATTTTTACTTTTTACAAAATAAACACACCCAAAAAGCATGGGGCGTAGGCCCTACTCTTGCGAAGTTTCAAAAACATCAAGCCCCATGATTTTTGGGTGTGCTTATTTTGTGAAAATTAAAAAGATTGCAAGCTATCAAGTCTCATTACAATACCAGATTCGCTGAGGAAGAATTAATTTTATCTAGATGTTATTTTTGAGTTCGAGTCTATTTATGTTATTCATGGATAGGAAAGCATGTTTTAATTTTTTTTTCATTTATTTTATTATTAGTAAAACTATTTTTTAATCGGTTCAGTAGTTCCAGAAATTACTCCCTACATACAAACAAAAAACAAATTTTACCTCTCTATAATATTAGTATAGATCAATTTCAAACACGTCTTGTATGCGTGGTGATTGAAATTACATTCTAACCTTTTACTGTACAGTAAGTAATTTCTATATTCATTATATAAAACTTACGAATAAATTTTTGTTATTAGGTTACTTTCGTGAAATATCATAATATTTTAATTCGCTAATAACAGAGTATAATTTAAGACTACATGACATGTATATTCCATTTACCAACTAATGCATATCAATATTTATACATAACTAATTTATACATATCCCTTGAATATGCGTGTGAACGAAACTCTTATACAACAGCTGTGAAACTGCTTTATTCCAATTGTTTAATTTTGCATACAATTTTTAAATAATATAATATGAGAAAATGTGTTTACTCAAAATTCTAAATTTATCTACAGTGTTTTCTACAACATTACACTTTTATTACACGCTGTTAAGACATACATATTTGTTTAATTTGTATAAAGTGTAACCTGTAAAGTGTAGTACACAATATGGCAAAAATTAATAATGAAATATTTTTTATATGCAGTTTAAAATCGTAAGGTCGATTTTATATGTATACTATGTACTACTGTAATTCGTTTTTATATAACAATATTAAATGAAATTATAATTAAAAATTCTCTTTTACTAAGGCCTTAAAAGGTTTGCGAATATATAGAATATTGATTTGAGATCACGTGGAAAATATTGTTAATAAATCTACATGACATGGGTTTCATGCAGTAGAAGATATAGTGAGTTCTTGTGTCAGTTCATCAATCAGTGCCAAAGGGCGTAACCTTATGTATAAACATGCGTCAGCAGAATGATAAGTGGTTAATATCTAGTATGATGTTCACTTGGTTGTATTAATGTCTTGTTTGTCCAATAATATAAATGATGTAAAAAATGTTAATACAAAACATTAACCAAATCATTTATATTTATCATTTATATCTGCATATATTAATCAATTAATTATAAAAGTAGTAATAATATATCTGCACTTTACTACATACGTTCTAATGTTTAATGTGTTGCGAAAGATTATTTACAATTTGGGGTATTGGTTTAAGAGCAACGTATGGAACCTTATATTAGTCGTAAGACTTCCTTCTTGGGTTCACTATTTAGACTCATTTTGAAACATATGTTTCAAACTTTGGTATGTAATTTGGAACAAACTTGGTATTTATACTAGAACTGTGACAAACTGGACGACTGCGTTAATTGCTGTTCTAACTCTTCCCCTTCACACACAAGATCTAGTTGTTTTCTTCTTCTCCGTGTGTTTACTTGATGCTATTTAGACTAATGAATACGGGGGAGTAGCGTAACACACGTAAAGTGAAAATCAGTCAAATATACTAGAACTGTGACAAACTGGACGACTGCGTTAATTACTGTGCCAACTCCTCCCCTTCACACACAAGTTCTGAAGTTTGAAATGTGTAATAATATTCATTAATTTATTGATTTATTTGTATCATTCTAGAAACTGTTTGAAGGTGTAAAATAAACTGTTTATGTTTTATTACAACTTTCTACAAAGTCAAATAACCTATAAACAATCACAAACAAGAAATAATAATTCAAATTTATGTTTTTCCAATTTTCTATTTGCCGAATTTTTTACCTTTATAACAATGTATTTTGGCAGACCATACTTATTCTAAGACGTCTTTGTAAATAATTTGGCAAAACCGAGTCTCAAATTTCTAGCTTTATTTTCATACAAAATAATTGCCTAATACTGATTGTTCGGGATTTAATGAAATTTATAAACTCTAATAAAGAAAATTGTTGAAGCAATGTAATCAAGTTAGGATAATTACAATTACATACAAAATATTGTAGAACCGAGTGACCAATCCAGATTATTGACACTGGATAGTACTATAGATTCGAATAGTTGAAATATAAGTGTTTATCTATGTTAAACTAAAATGTAAGTCTGGCGTACCTTGATATCACTGGAGCGGTGTGGAAGTCCTGGCCAAGCGTGCACGCTGGTTGCAGTTGATGGTTGATGGTTTGAAGAAAATGTCCACACACTACAGTTACATACACTTATCACAACACATAGATAAACACATTTACTAAATATTCGGTTTATTATAATGTCAGGTTTAGAGTCTTTGTTCAAGATGGCGGAAGGCCACGCGAGACAAGCGGTTAAAGTTTATAGCGAGAACACTACGAACCGTAGTTCTGGTGAGCGGCGAAATCAGACTGAATTACTAGAATTAGTCGAATTAGTAAACTAATCGTTATAGTGTTGCCAACGTCCTTAAGATTTGAAGACGGTGGTTTTTTACTAAAAACGATTATGGCGAGAGCGGTGGTAATAAAAAACTGGTGCGTCATGGACGGCATCCAATCTAAGACAGACTGTAGGTAGGGATGTGCGGGGGTAAAAACATGGCGGTTTTTAGCGGGAACTCTTCCGGACAGGCATGAGAACAGTATAATTTGTTTAAGATAATATTGTAGTAGTTGGTAAGCAGATTTTACTAAACACTGATCCTTTTGGAGCATCACGAATAAAAACTATAAGCGGTTAACAACTTAAAATATATATTTTTCCCGTGACCAACGATTTAATCCAAGTTAATCGTTGTCATTTTATTAGCAACTAGTGGACCCGCAATGCTTCGCTATTGCTTGATTTAATTTTAAGGGTAGTTATCCCATTTCATCCCTTTGACTTAGGTAATGAAATTGCAAATAGTTTTGCAATATTTTAAAAATAACAAAATATTACATAATTTTAGGTTTATGGCTTGTATGAAGTTAGTTCAATTTGTATTTATTTTGTAGGGATAGCAACCCCATTTCAAACCTTTAGATTAGGATAAAAACTATTCTATATTTTAAATTGGAATAAATTACACATTTTGAAAAAAATGCATTAATATCGGTTGAGTAGTTTCTGGGTTCATCAGGAACAAACACCCTTACAATAGACTTTTATTTACAGATATAGATTAGTAGTATAAGATACTGTTTAGTATTTAAATATACAATTAGGTATATACAATTAGGTATCTCCTGTGGTCGAAATTAGAACATTTTTTATGTAAAGCAACAAAATTCAACTTGTTTTTCACCTTTTAATTTGTTAAAAGTATTCAAATTCTCAATTCAATTACCATCTCCACGTATCTTAACAACATTACTTTCATTTATTATCAGGGATGACAAAAATAAAAAGCCAAAACAAAACTTCATAGTTCAAATACACACCAACATACAAAGCAACAAATCAGACCTAAAACATAACAACAATAACCTAACCTAAATCATCTGTTGACAGTTGAGTAAAGTAAATAACTTATTATTTAAAACTCAATTAGGTTATCAGCTGATTAGAACCAATGATTTCCTATTAATTTAGTTGTAGCATAAGCCGCGGTCACAGTAGGCTGTTTAGCAACCGCTACTAACTAGCCGCTGGTTATATTGCCAGCAAGCAGCGTAGTCTGACCCAGAACCAGTGGTTGGATAATGCCAGCGGGTTAGTATTTACTAGCCGAAAACTGAAGTCAAACATGTTTAACTTTTTAACGCTACCTACCATCCGATAGTAGTCACTTGACGTCTTCGCTGGCGCAGGCAGCCAATGTGAACCCCTAAAAAGCCCGTCTCAAGTAAGTTGAGTCAAGGAGGGTGGGTAATTAGGGTCGGTCTCAACCGTCATAAAACTGACCCCTGTTAATGCCGCCTGAGTGAACCAGTAGCATACTCTAGTATAAAATTTCAATTCTGTATTTCTTAAGTGAAAATGAAAAAACGATATCTATCATATTTCGTTTCATGATACTTTCCAGATAATTTTGATACCAAATTTGATTACATTTGGCCAACTTTGAGCTGTACGAGCATTATAAACTTTCTTAGTTGAATTAACGTTACTAATATGGTTTAATAAAGCCACAAAAATGTACTAGAGAAGTTCATATTTAAAAATGTAATAAATAATCATTATTTGAGAAAAAAATCGAACTGTATCGTTATTTATCATAATACAAACAATTGTGTGTTTTTCCCATGTTAATCGGCCGACTTAAAGTGTTGTAACTGTTTTTTTTTTCAATACAAGAAATTTCAAAATTAAATTTGTATTATTAATGATAAGGCTGTATTTATATTGCATTAATTATCATGTAATAAGAATTATAAAGTTTATTAATAATTCATTAAGTTTATTCTTAGTGAATTTTATCATCACTCACATTAGTAAACACCTCTAATTCAGGAAACATAATTGACACAGGATGTCTAATGATTCATTTTTAAATGCAAAACAGACGTCCGAACAATGTAGACTAGAAGATTCACAGAAACTTATTTGTTGGAAGTTTCTGGTTTAAATGAGTGAGTCTTTAGCAGGAAGTGTCCTTTGCTAAATTACTCAGTTGAAAATGAACCTTGGATTTAATACTTCGACAAATAATTTTCTATATCAGTACTAGTCATGGCAGCTGAGAAGACCCACGAGAGGATTCTACTAGCGCAGAAGTACATCACCATCCATGAACGAGGGAAAATACTTAGTAGTGTCAAGAGGAAAATTATATTAACAGTGTTTGGAAATCTGTTAGCTGAATCGACAGTTTCCTTCGGGAAGTAGCAGAGCGGACAGCGGCTTTAATCAAGCTAATCAAGGAAAAATCATAACACCTGGTAAAAAAACTACCTAGAGCAACAGGTACCAAATCAAGATATAAAAAAAGCGTAAGCAGCAATGCCGCATTACTATAGCCGAATTTTTA